>JARRAA010027474.1:0-78390 GCA_030557295.1 Ecitodaemon sp. MM-2014 | reverse complement strand
GTCCTCCGCGCGTCGGTGGCGCGTAGCGACGCCGCCGCCGCCGTCGAAGCGCCGCGTCCCGCTGCAGCGCGATCGCCCCGCGCCGGGCGGGCCCCTTCGCGCCGCGCCGGCGGCGCGCTCGCAACGCCGCTTTCTTAGTGCGAAGGCGTCGTTTTCAGACGCCGGTCGTCTTTTCCGAGACGCCGACGCTTTTCTTAGTTGCCCGCCGACTTTCTTATCGCACAGACGCGCGCCCGCCGCACAGCCGAGCACACACGCCGCCGCTCTCTCGCCCTCTCTCGCGTCTCGCAAGTCCTCCGCCGCCCGCCGCACGCTAAGGGTGGACTCGCCGCACGCGCGCGACTTAAGAAAATTCTCGCCGGCAGTGCGATCGACGCGAGTGATTAAACAGCGACACGAGGAATTATTTAAAGCGCATTCGATAATTTTCCGAAGGAAAGCCAGTGATCAGTGACCGGTGGAAATTCCGAGATTTTCCCCGTTTCGAGTGACCAAAGTTTCTAGTGCAATACGAGCCCATTTGTTGATTACATGTTGATATCAGTTGATGTCGGCACGAAGAGACACGTAGAGAGAGGAAAGCCGAGTGAGTACAAGGACATTATTCGCAGGATAACGCGAGGAAATTCGTACTTGAAGGACTTGAAAGTTTTCAAGGCAAAAAATTATTTTAGAGGAAAGTCATTGCCAAGAAATTTTATTTGCAAAATTTTAACAATTTATCCTTGCAAGGATTTTTCGTCCTTTAAGGACAACAAGGACTTGGAATAAAAACAAAGTGTCCGGAGTGTTCGGAGTGTTAGGAAAAACGTGTTCTGACGTCTTCCGACGTCTTCCGACGCAAGGCAAATATTCAAGGATTGTTATCCTTATAAGGACAACAGATATTTTTAAAGGACCTTCAAGGATAATAATTTATTTTTTCTCAACATTGATTAAAGAAATTATTTTGAGAAAATTTTCCGAGAATTGTCCTGAATTTCTTATTATCCTTAAAGTGTAACTTTCTTGAAACATACTTACGAAAAATTATAAGGCAATATTTACAACACAGCTTTTCTTCGCGAAAATTTTCAAAGGGCTCGTCAGGATATTTCAAGGATAATTTTAAGGACCTTACAAAGTGTGCAAGAAAATTTTATTTCTAAGTGTTTACTTTGGTGTATCAAAATTTTCTAAGTGTCGAAAGTGAAAAGTCGGGAAAATAAATTCGATTCGATAATTCTAAGTTTTTCCCGGGAAATGTCTGGAAAATCTGGGAAGAAAATTTTTCTAAAATCTATTGATAAATATTTCGAAATAATCTAATAGGATTTCCAAAATTTTCCAAGTCGGACGTTGAAATATTCTAAAACTTTCCCATTTTCTCAGCTAAAAGTAGGAAATTTTTCAGAAATAAATTCTAAGGACTCTAAGGACGAAGTGCGGTTCAAGGGTGAAATATGTGTTTGGGTGTCTGGCGCTCGTTTGACCTTGAGCATCGTCTCCTCTTACTAACATAGCCTCTAGGACTAGCTGAATCGAAGGGCAGCCGATAATTAACCATGCCTCGGACTAATTGCTGGGTGTTAATGCGTGTTATGATGTAATTTTAGATTGACGTAAAGCGTCGAGGTTAGAAAAAAGTGAACGAAGCGGAAGAAGAAGAAGTCGAAGGGCCGCATCAGAAGCAGCAGCGGGCACCACGAGAGCTCGCGTGCCGCCGAAGAGCGACAGCCCAGCCAGCGAGCACAGCAAGCGCAAGGTGCCGCCGGCGCACCCGCACGCCGCCCCCTCGCAGCCGCCACGACGTTAACCACGGAGGACCAGACGATCTTGAACAACCTGAAAGTCGAGCATGAAAACCTAGTCGCCAAGTGGCTGCAGAATTCGTTCAAGAATTCGCTGACGGCCGCGTCGAGCGCCGCCGCCGCCGCAGCCGGGCAGCACTTCCTCGCTAGCGGAGGCGAGCCGCCGCAGGCGCCGCCGCCGCAGCAGCAGCAGCAGCCGCAGGCGGCCGGAGGCTTCTTCGACAGGCAGTCGCAGGAGAACGCCGCGCTGGACCTGCGCGCGCCGCCGCTCTCCATCCAGATCCCCCAGATGGCCGACGTGCAAGCGAACCGGCCCGTCTTCAAGATGGAGAACGACTTCTGGCAGCAGCAGCAGCAGCCGCCGCAGGGCCAGCAGGCGCAGCAGCGCGCGAGCGCCGCCGGCCAGCAGCAGCCGCAGGGCCCGCCGCAGCGCATGGCGCAGAACCTCAGCAGCAGCTCGCAGCAGAACTCGCCCGTGCCGGGGGCGGCCAACGCCGCCGGCTCGATGGCGCACTCGCCGGCCGGGCAGAACACGCTGCTGGCGCTGCAGCAGCAGCAGCAGCAGCAGCATCTCGGCCAGCAGCAGCAGCAGCCGAGCACGCCGAACAACGGCATGGCGCAGGCGAACGCCGCCCCGCAGCTCGGCAGCCCCAACCCCCAGCAGCAGGCGCAGACGCTCGCCGCCGTGCACGCGCACCAGCAGCTCGCGCAGCACATGCAGCAGCTGCCCTCCAGCGGGCAGAACTCGCCGGAGAAGATGATGACGGAGAAGATCGTCAACGAGATACAAGTGAGTCTCGCCATCCCTCTAACACCCCGTACACTAATTACACGCTCGCCACATGTTCCCCTTGTTGTTTTTTTTCTGCCGATTTTTCGTTATTCTCTCGACTTTGTTTCTTGCGCGCCGGGCGGCAGATGCAAAAAACGTGCGTGTACCCACCGTGTAATTATCGCGAATTATAAATTACCGCTTGGCAGAAGTTGCGCGTGGGGGCGTCCCCGACGTTCGAGTTTTTTTCGCGCGCCGCGAGACAGGTGGCTCCATCTAACGTCCGAGCGGCGCGCGCTGCACGCGCACGTGCTCGCGACGGTGGGGGGGGGAGAGACGCCGCGACGTCGCCGGGAGTGGGGGACCCTTCGGGCGTCGCGACGCTCTCGGTGTACGGTCATTCGGCGACGAGCCGCTCGTCGCTCCGCATCTGCTCCGACGATTATTTTCTTTTCATTTTTTTTCCCTCCGAGTTCGGACACGTGCTATCCTGAGTTATTTGGAGGTTATGTTTGAGGTTATGTTCTGCGTTCTTTTTAGTTTTTCCCACGTAGACCAATTGGGATAGCGAATAATGACTCTAACAATCTTTTGCGTGTCTGTTCTCTCCTCGCTTGCTCGCTTCCCGATAGCTGGCGGATTTCAACCAGCTGCAGCGCAACTCGTCGGCGATCTCGGAGAGGACTCTCGAGGAATGCTGGACGACTCTCCAACGAGTGAGTTGGCTTCTGTTCGACCGTGTAGAGTATACTTCCAAAAAGCGAGACGAAACAATCGATCAGACGCAGTCAAAATGGTTTCGAAATTTCCTTGAAACGAATTTCGTCAAAATTGCTTCGGAACGCAATTTTTCGAGCTCGAGTCTTCCAAATTTCGCACCAATTGAATTCGTTGCGATAGCAAATCTAATTAATTAACGGTTGCATGATTTTTGAACATTTAGATGTTGTGTGTTTGTGCATTTGATCTCTTTCTATATATGTGTGTGTTTCGATTACGATATTGACGGTATTGACGCCGAGAACGCTCGACGATCGCCGCTGACGATCGATACGATATGACCTAAACCTTTGGGGTATTGGAAAATGGTCTACCAAACGCATGTTTTACAATATTCACACTTTCACACTGAGATTTTTCCGAAAAAGGTGAGTTTTGACTATGCGCCGGTGACATGTTTCAGCAAATTACTAATTACGGCCAAACGCATCGATAAATTTCTATGCAATTAACTGAGGAGATAGTACATTGAATTCCTTTTTTGGAAATTTTTTCATAACGGCGATATCTTTTTTTATTGCGGAGATACAGGGTGTTGAACATAAAGTGAGATTTGCGTGGTTTAAAATGAAATGGTTTACTTAAGAATTAATTACACAGAAACTAATCTAGCGATTTTGTTTAAACTATAGAATATCATTTCTATTTAAATTATCTATCGGAGGAGCATTTTACAAATTCTATACCTTAATTATTTGTGGAGGTAGAAGGCCTTGAAGTTGGCCACAAAATTAAATTCGAACAAATGCGAAACAAACGAATTTCATAATTTCCGATTGCGATTGGAGAGACTTTTTAAATATTTCCATCGGAAAACTCGATGGGTCGTAGCTCGCCTCGTTTCGCGCAGTTTCTACGATTGCGCCCCTTCGGCGCGGGGGTTGAGATGCGCGGTGCCTGGCACGCTGTGGCGCTTCGCATTTTAAAAGTCACTCCGCGGAAAATAGAAATAACATGCGTGCTAGCCGGGCCGCCGCCCCCGCAGCATACACATGACGACGAGTTATTCTCTCCGCATTCAGCGTTATTTACCCTTCTGGAAGAAGGCGGCGGGTAGAACGGTGCGAAGGACGGGCGCGCGCGGCGAACGGAAGAGGAAAGGTTCGAGCGCGCGATAAACCGCCCCCGGGGGTAATAAAAACGCGCGATTTTTATTATACATAAGATTACATGAGGCCGCGAGCGGGCGCCACACACACGCGACGCTGCGCCGCCGCGAAACGCGGGAAACGCGGCGGAAACTCGAGGAACGGCGGCGAAGGGGTTGGAGAAAAAGTGTGCGTGCGGTTTGAACATTTATCGAATATTTTATTTACACGAAACGCTCCGCGCCGCATCCGCAGTCGCACGAAACGCTCGCTCGCGCGTCTATTGGTTTTTTGCGCGACGCGCCGGGGGCTGCCGGAGGGTTGGAAACAAAATGGAATGCGCTACACGTGTTTCATTTTTTAAAAATGACGAACGCCCGATTTGTATTGATGGCAATTCAATCGCGAGCGAAAAAACGCCACGCCTTTTGTGCGAAATCCTAGGGGCGCCTACCCCTTGATCGGTTTTTATCGTGCGGGTCGCTTTGCGCCCTTAAAATTCGCGCGCAAGTCGTAATTATCGAATCAAGTCATAATTACAGTTTTTTAAATTCACCATTGCATTTTTTACCATTACTCACGAACGAATCCATCGAATCTCGTCAAATTTAGTAGGGTAGTAGAGTATTGACCGGGGTCACTAATGGCTTTTAGTGGAATTGATTAACTTTATTTGTTTAAAACTTATTGATTGGGAAAATGTCACTAATATAAATTAACATTTTTTTGCACTTGAAATGCAAGTCGAGACATTTCCCCTGATATCACAAAAACTATCCGGAGGATTTTATTAAGTTTTATATTAAATTAAAGACTGATAAATTACGTATACAATGGAAGTTAGTACATATTTCAACGTTAATTATTTAAAGAGTTATTAGGGTTTAAAATTCATGTATAGTAAAATTAGGGCAAAAAGTCAAAGTTTTTTAAATTGGCGTTATTGGAAAAACGAATCGATCGAATTTTCTAAGATAGTAGGTCATAATAGAGCATTAAGTGGAAAATCTAACAGTTCTTGGAGAATATAATTATCCTTATTAGTTTAGAATTTATTAGCTCTTAAAGTTCAACGAAAATTTCCATCAATTTTATTTTGACCAAATAACATCTGTCCATGAAATTCGGAATAACTCAGGAACCATTCTATCGATTTGATATATTTTCCCCGCAAATTAAAGCCAGATAAATTCTGCATCTAACTAAACTTACCAGAAATCGGTGCTATTGAAATACAAAAAGTTACAGCGGTTCAAAATGGCCGTTCAGTAAAAAAGTAAATTTTCGCGCGATTTGCCTAAAACGGAGATTCCAGAAAAACGACGCAATAAATCTCTATGAATTTCGCGCGCGTAACAGCGCTGGAAACGAAGAAACGAACGCCGTCGGCGGATTGAAAATATCTCGACCAGTTCGGCTGCGAAACGGGCGCGAGCCGCGGCCGGGCAGCGGCGAGAAGCGCGGCGGGAAAAAAGGCGCGCGCGCGCGCTCTCGAACGTTTTTGTGCATTTTATTGCTGGATGCGTTTATGCATAGAGTTCGTTCGCTCCTCCGGGCCCGATGCGCCGATGTCTATGAACCCTCGCTTTTAACTATAGCAAAACGAAGGCGAAGGATCGCCGCACGCATGCGTCGCGAGATGAGCGCCTCGCGCGCGCGCCGCTCGGAAGAAGCGGAGAGGAGCAGGAGGCTTTTTATAAACGAGCCGCGCCGTTTAAAAATAGCTTTTTGCAGGCGCGCATTCCCGCGGAGCCGCAGAAAAGTGCGCGGCGCGAAAAGGACGACCCGAAACTCGCGCCCGACGCGAACGACGCTCGGCCTCGATTCTCGCTTCGCTCTCACGAGGCGCGCGTTTTTTGCGCGCACAGCCGCCCCGGGGTCCTTCAAGACGCGGAAGTCATTTGCATACTCTCTGTCATTTTTTGCCGCTGAAACAATGCCGCGCGAAGGGGTCGTGTGAAAACATCAAATCATCGCGTCATAATTCCAAGGGCTGGCGTCGAGGGGTTGCACAAGTTTCGCCAAAAAAAAATTAATGCTAAAATAATAATGCGACACAATAAAACGGCGGTTAGTAAAGGGGTGGTAACGATTTGTCATGTTTCATTGTGATTTTTTTTAGTCACAACCATTTTTTCCACGAAAAAAATCGCCGTAACTCCTTCTCTAATTGGCACAACTTAATGAAATTTATCAATCTCGCAAATAATTAAATTCTGCACAAATTGGCACAAAGATTTTTCATGTGCTATTTAAATTGGGGAAGTTGCAGCCCTTTAAAGTCAATGTAACAGTGATTTTGGAACAATAGAAATAAATCACGATTACTCAGAAACTACAAACAATATCGTAAGAAACTTTTCACCAGATTATTAACAATCAAATTTTACACGTTCGTTACGAGTTTCGTCGTATTCCACCGATTCATTGTTCAGTAATTAATATTTATAATTTATATAGTCACAACATTTTTTTCCACGAAAAAATCACCATAACTCCTTGTCTAATTGGCACAACTTAATGAAATTTATCAATCTCGCAAAGAATTAAATTCTGCACAAATTGGCACAAAGATTTTTAATGTGCTATTTAAATTGGGCAAGTTGCAGCCCCTTAAAGTCAATGTAACAGTGATTTTGGAATAATAGAAATAAATCACGATTACTCAGAAACTATAAACAATATCGTAGGAAACTTTTCGCCAGATTATTAACAATCAAATTCTGCACGTTCGTTATGAGTTTCGTCGTATTCCACCGATTCATTGTTGAGTAATTAATATTTATAATTTATTCATAATTTTTTTTTCGAATTTATTTCGACTAAATCAAAGGGTGTCGAACGTACCCCTTAGTCAAATACGGCAGAAAAAATGGCGCAAAAAAGCGATGTAAGAATTAACCCTTAAAAACTACCCCGGGGTTGCAAGGGGCGAATAAAAATGCGCTTTGTAATGATACGCATTGTGAGCATTGTAATCTCGGTTTCGGCACATGCAACGACGGGGTGGGTCCGGTCCATTAGAACGGGTTTAACAACTTTATTCATTACGCCGCGCCTGCGCCGGAAAAAAATCCTAACCTTCGAGCGCTCCTGTTAGGTTAAGTCGGGTTAGGCGTTTTTTGCGCGCGCAGCGCGCCAACGCAACCGCCGGAGCTTTGTTCAACCGGTTTTTTATTATGCCGTCCACAAAGCCGCGAGCGCGAAAAAAGACGGAAAAGAATCGCGGCCGCCAGCGCGCGCGCGCGCCCGAGAAGAAACCAGCGCGCGCGCCCGATGAAAAAACCGCGAGGAGGTGGAGGATGATGGAGGGCCGCGGAGGCCGCTCGCGGAAGAGAGCGGGCGCGGAGCCGAGATGCTGGAAGGAGCGCGCGCGAACGCAAGTTATTTTATATTGTGCGGGTCAGTCACACCGGCTCCTCGCCGAGAAAAAAGAGGAGCAGGAGATTTCGCGCGGCCTTTTTTCTCCCGTTCCGTTCGCGTGCGTATTTTTACTTCGCGCGGCTGCAGCTTCCAGATCTTCGCCGCGATCGGGATGAACTCGGCTTCGCTATGTGGAGCATCGTATTTTGGGCGTGCGTACCAATTTTCCGAGCGATTCTTCGAGAACTCTTAAAGTTATCGCGATTTTCGTGAGTAATTGCGAAACTTTTCGGCCAAAAGTGTGTTGAACTAATTTGAAGAAAATTGCCATAACTTATTAAGTACTTATACTACATATCTCAAATTTGTTACGGATTTAGGCAATTAGATGCTCTATTATCACGTGAAACGTTTATAACAATTTATTGATTCGTTTGGCAGTTATTGCTTGTCAAAGTGGGATAAACAATATGGTGGGTCAATGGTCAATCGTCTTGAGCGTCAAATCACTATAACTATCAAACTATTAAAGCGACTAGTTTCAAATTTCGTACAAATGTCAACAATTAAATTCTTTATAATTCTGTAAAACGTTTATAACAATATCATTGTTAGTTTATGAGTTATTGCCTGATAGATCCGATGTAACAAAAAAAGTAACAAAATCACAAAAATCACTATAACTTCAAAAATACCAAAGCTGTAAACCACAAATTAGGTACAAGAATAGACAATTAAATCCTCTAACATGTCCTGAAAAGTTCATAACAAAATATTTAACGGTTTATGAGATACAGCTGTTTAAAGTTGCAAGAAATTTTTTCGGATTTCATTTCGTCGTCGTGAGTAGAGCTGGAAGCTCGTGCCGCTTGCGTTTCCGTTTCCGGCAATAATTCACGTGCGCTTCTCGAGAAAACGCGCTTTTCTTCGGCGGGAAGCGCCGACAAATCTAATTTATAGCCGCGCTCGCGTAAAAATCAATCCGGGACAAAGGGCGAGTTTTTCCGAAAGTTTAATGCGCTTTTCGGTCAATTATTTTTCGAATTATAGAAAATCGCCGCGTCTGCGAGTGGGAATTACCGCGTATTGCGGCCAATTCAAGCGAAATTGCCCCTTGACACGAAGACGTAATGGAGAACCCACCCGGCGAGCTCCGAAAGCTTCCGAAAGCTTTGGCGAAGCGAAAAAAATGAACGAAAAGGAATAACAAACCCTTTCGTGTTTTATTTATTTTTTATCGGGTCGCATTTGAAGTTCGTTTTATTTTTATGCCCGCCTCGACATGATCGAGCTTTTCGCGAAAAGCTCGTCGTGCTCTAATTGAATTTACCGGGGCACAAAGTGCTCAACGCGCGCGGGGAAGTTTGCTCCTCGCAAGTCCTGTTTCGACAAGTCGCGCTTTTTCTCAGACGGCGCGCTTTTTCTCGAAGCTTTTTCATAGTTTTGCCTTTATCCTCGGCGGCGGCGGAGCGGCGGAAAAATGTTACCAGCGGCGAGCTTTTGTGCGCGGGGAGAAAAGCTCGAAACTTTGCGCTCGCTTGTTCTTCTTGTTGTTGTTTGCGCGCCTTCTTTCGCCTGCGCCACCGCGTTTTTATTTTCAATTCTTTTCATTGTTCGAGTCATTGTTGCCATTTGTTTTAATTATGAACCCTTTCTTTCCGCGGCGAAATCGGGGAAATTCGTGAGGGAGAACGCTCGCTTTCGTCTCATTCGCGTTTGTTAACGGACCGCCCAAGAACTTCGCTTTACTGTACTTTGTGCCCGGAAAATATGGATAACTTATATATTTTCGGAAAGCTTATTAAATTTCTTATTTATTGACGTTATTTGCGTTTGGATTTAATTGAAACGCGGCAAGATACAGGGCGTTAAAAATAAGACAGTAAAAAGTTGCACATTTTATCGAGTCATTACAAATTATTTATTTATAGAATACTGTAATCAGTAAACTATCACAGGAATACATTTTATGAAAGCTGATAAAATGATCTTTCTTTTGGCGAAAAAACGGATGAGATATCCTTATTAGTCTAGGAGTAAATGAAGATCAAAATTGCACGTTTTAAAAATGAGGATTTTTTACCAACAAAATTTTGTTCAAGGAAAATGTTGATTTTAACGTATTTCTAAAAATAGGATAATATAAAGTAATATACCATTGGAAAGCTAATTAAATTGTCTATTTACCTGTGAAAGAGCGAAGGCTATATTCTAATTGCTAAGAAAGTTATTGCCAGTTAAATTTGGTACATGATATTACACAATGAAAAATCATTTTTAACAACATTTTACCCACGCCTGCGATTTAGGAAACGAGTAAAACTAGTAAATTAAATTGGGAATGAACCGGTAAATAATCATCCCAGTTAATTATTACGCGAAACGAGACCGTGCGCAATTCCAGCGTGGCGGCGGGGGAAAAAAACGCGCAAACTAACGACGATTCCTGATGTGCAGGCGAACAAATATCAATTAAAAGCCGTGCAAATGGCGCGTCATAATGCGTGGCGAACGCACGCGTGAAAAAAGGCGCAAAACGTCTCTATTCAGGCTTCGCGCGGCGCGCTCAGCGCGGCCGGCGCACTCGCGCTCTCGTTGCGCGCACTTCGCTCGCGCGCACCGCGAGTTCTGCAAGGACGACGCCGCTGACGCCGAGCGGCGCGCCGCGCTCGAGAGCGCCGCCTCGCAATAAGTCGACGACGAGCGCGGCGCGTGCATGCATGCGGCTCGCGACGTCCGCGCGGATCCGATAAGACCTCGTCCTTTGGCGTCCCGGCGATGCGGCGTCCTTATCAGCGGCTGCAGGCGAGCGCCGGCCACGTGCGTCTGCGCGCAGCGCTCCGCGACGCGCCTTAAGACGACTTTGCTTACCGCGCACCCTCCTCGTCGCGAGGCTAGTGAATTTTGACTCTTGTGGGTGGCGAAAGTGATCAGGATGATGGAAACTGAACAAAATTCGGTAATTACTATTATTACTATTATTTACCTCACTCGAATAAGCGTAAACAGCGTTAAATGTTTTGTGTGCATTTAACCCTCAATTGTCGCCATTGTTTATTATTAAATGATATCACTAATTATATCATTGGAAAGGACATTTATCTGGCTTCAAACCAATCAAAGAATCATGTTTCAGGGTTAATTAGGTCCGTAGTTATGGATGAATTAGTAAAAAAATATTTTTTTCTTACATTTTTTGTTTACGTCTAGTTAATGCCATTAATAAACAACAAAATTATTACAATTGACTCTTGTCGGTGGCGAAAGTGATCAGGATGATGGAAACTGAACAAAATTCGGTAATTACTATTATTACTATTATTTACCTCACTCGAATAAGCGTAAACAGCGTTAAATGTTTTGTGTGCATTTAACCCTCAATTGTCGCCATTGTTTATTATTAAATGATATCACTAATTATATCATTGGAAAGGACATTTATCTGGCTTCAAACCAATCAAAGAATCATGTTTCAGGGTTAATTAGGTCCGTAGTTATGGATGAATTAGTAAAAAAATATTTTTTTCTTACATTTTTTGTTTACGTCTAATTAATGCCATTAATAAACAACAAAATTATTGCAATTGACCCTTGTGTGTGGCGAAGGTGATCAGGATGATGGAACCTGAACAAAATTCGGTAATTATTGTTATTCTTCCTATCTACCTCACTCAAATAAGAGTAAGCAGCGTTAAATGTTTTGTGTACATTTAACCCTCAATTGTCGCCATTGTTTATTACTAAATGATATCACTAATTATATCACCGAAAAGGGCATTTATCTGGCTTCAAACCAATCAAAGAATCATGTTTCAGGGTTAATTAGGTCCGTAGTTATGGATGAATTAGTAAAAAAATATTTTTTTCTAACATTTTTTGTTTACGCCTAATTAATGCCATTAATAAACAACAAAATTATTACTTCGTATATACAGTTATAAGAGGAATTTAAGTAACTATATTATTATGGTAAAATGAACTGTGTACCTTAATTAGATCAGAAGTTATGAGTAAATATGTAGAAAAAAAAAAATCGCTGAAAGTTAAAAATTTAAAAAATATTTGACGCCCCACCGACCACATTTATAATCACGTATAGGTAAACTCTACGTTATGGTATTATAGAAAATGTAGTTGTCAACAAATTTGTGAGAAACTTAAACAATTACAATAATTATGCAGTGCGTTATAAATAGAAACACACAAAGTTTGTACTGTCAGTGATATTTTCGAGCGCGCAGCGAAACGATGCTACAACATTAATTTAGAGAGCTTTAAACTAATCAATATCTAATAACTTATATGTCATTTTAAAGCCTGTTTAATCTACTTCCTCGCCGATATGACGGATTTGAAAAATGTTGCATTCGACAAAAGTTATTCGAGGAATAAGATGATGGCGCAGTTTTCCCCTCGCGAGAATCACGAAAGTTTTGAAAGCTTTTGAAAGTATTATCTGATAAGATAATGTTATCCTATGATACATCATTTTAAAGGCAAATAAATTTTCTATTGTCCGACGCAAGATTCGTTAGAGTAGGTTGTAATTAACGGCTGCAATTAACGAAAGACTTTCCGCGTACGAATCGAAAAGCATGAATATTGCGGAACCTCGACGACGAGGAATATAAACAATGAATGACATGAAAATTGACGAAAAAGTGTACGAATCGTCGTAAAAACGAGCGCTTCTTGGCCTTCTTGGCACAATCGCGGTTAATGAATCGGCGCCTTAATGAATATTCGATGATTGTTTCTTTCTCGTAATTCATAAAAATATTAGCATTGACTCGGCGTCTCGGGTCCCGCCGGAGCCCCCGGAGCCGAAAGTGTGCAGTCACGATGTCCTACTTAAGTCTCTTCGTCTGCCGCGTCTGCTCCTCCCCACTCCGCGCATTCGAATTCCAGCGGAACGAAGAAACGCGGCGCTCGAGCCGCGAGAAAATTTGTTTCGACTTTGCTTAGCGCCTCGCCGCGCTGTAAGTCGTAACGTCTAAGCATTATCGCGCGCCGCTTAGAAAGGCAGTCGAGTCGGCGCATGCGCGCGGTGCTTTGTTTTCTTTGAAACGGCGAGTTTGGCATTTTTTCATAAACGAAATTGTTTTTTCGCTTCGCTCGCATTGATAACAATTGAAATTATACGTGTCGCACATTGTTTCGAAGGTATTTTTACTACGCATAGTAAATTACCGACGGCGCATGTAAATAGCAATTAATGAGAGAGTTATTTGCTAATTACGAGGGCGATTTCAGGATTCGTTCTTTGCATATTTTTGCGCGAAGTTTAGCCTCATGTTCAGGCTTTGTTTTTGTTCCGCGAATGAAGTGATATATAGACGGAGGTAGAGAATTTCTGTGGCTTCAATAATCCGAAAAGAAAATTGACTTTGCACAATTAGAACCCGAGTTATTAATTATTAAGTGTAACCTTGAACAATGATGGAGGAGTTAAGTCATTGCCAAAAACGACTCAATTAGTCCACTTTCTTTAAGAGTATACTTAACGTTCTATGCACTAAACATTCGTAATTTAATCTGTGATAATCTGGCGAAAAGTTCATTTTGTTATCTTGATTAGTTTAAAAGTTATTCGCTAAAAAGTAAACAAAAACGTAAAAGTTCAAAAAATTGCATTCCTTTCAAATGTGAACTTTAACATCAAATAACTCTAAATTGTTAATTAATAGATTACCTAAACTATATATTTTTGAAAAGCTCATTTAATCAGCTTTCGTATGTTAATAAAATATACCTCGTGACTTAAGTAGTTTAAAAGTTATGCGCACTTCTTTCCCTTGTAGTTTATTCATAGTTGGGAACGACTTAAGTCCAATTCTACACACATTCCGAAGAGATAAAGTTTATCGCGCCATGCTTATCACCAATTTTGATTGGTTTTTTGCGCGGCGGCCGTGATTCGCGCGCCCGGAATGCGTGAAAAAGTCGCGCATGCGCAAAAAGAGAGAATTGCGCTCGAACAAAATAAAATAGACGAAACGCTGAAAAAGCGCCGAGCTGCGCGCGGGTCAACGTTGCTCAGTGCTCCCATGCGGACGCGACTTAAGCCGCTCGCGTGAAGAATGAAGCATCGACTCGAATTAACTTTTTCCCATCGCCGCTAACGACTTAAGCCTAACGCGAGCTTAAATCTCCAATTTTTTCCCGCGCGCCGCGTTCTGAAACTGTCTTAAGTCGACGGCGCGCGGCCGACGCGACTAGGCTAGAAACGACTTAAGTCTGGAGTCCACCTCTGACGAATCAAACCGCACGCGCGCCACTTCTTCGCTACCTGGCGGCCTCTTCCTCTTCGGCCGCGGCCTCGCCTCCCGGAGCTCATCTAACGTTCGATATAATTGCGCGCTTTTTTTCCGCAACGCGCAGGCCAATCACCGCGCAAGTCGTTATTACTCAGCCGGTAACTCCCGGCTCGAAACAATTAGTCGCGAGAAGAAACCGCGCGGCGTTTATGGAGCGCGCGCTTTCAAACGGCTTTTGGTCAGCTTCCTAATAAAGCTCTCAAGTTCGTTCGACGCCATCTTAAAGCTCGCTTTATCGGCTATTACCCTCCACAATGTCAAGGGCCCAATGTTATTGTTGCGAAAGTTATGACGCAAAATGTAAACTCGAAAGGAAATATTTTCGTGCCCACGAGCAACGTCCCAGTTTAGAAATTGTTCGTTTTAAGGCATTTATGTCTTTTCAACAAAACTGTCATATACATATTCTGAAAGCTGATTAAATTCTCTTTAACATGGCCATAAACCATATGCGATTATTTGTTTACATTGTTCGCAATAACGTCCTAAACTTGGGATACTACGTGTACAGAAAGTTTGTATGGACTTTATGTCACGATTACTGGTAGTAGCGCCATCTGGTTTTTAACTTTGTATAGGCCAAATGATGAGAAATTTACTTGTCTTTATGATGCCGTTTGGACCAGTCTGTTATCTTTAGCCGATCAAAAGTTATCGGCGAGAAACCAATCAGCTGCACAGAGGAGCGCGTTTGACTGCAAAGCGCTTTTTCATAAACAAATAGAATTTACTGGCAGTCGCGAGCATAAAACCATGGATTGTTATACATCGTCGGAAAGGCAATTAAATTATCTTTGCAACGAGACGTCACTCGTAGAAAAATGCGGAGTCAATGATTTCTTCTATTGACTTTTATCTCGCGGCCTAACGAAGGCGCGATAAGACCTCGGCGCGTTTTTTGCGCGCCTCGACGAGAACAAATAATAAAATGTATAAATATCAAGAGCCGCGCTGGATTTATGGTTTTGTCGTAGGTTAGTGATCTCGACTGGGTCGGCTGCAGTCGGCGCGCTGGGCCTCCGCCGGCCGCGTCGTGTGTGAGTCAACTTGACTCAAGTTGAGCAAGGCGCGCGCGACGCGCACGCACGTTACGCTTACATCGGCATCGCACTTGCGTTTTCGCGTCGCGGCCGCGCTCGCGGTCTTATCACGGCCTTCTTTCGGTTTATTTTTACGCGTTTTCCTTCGCCGAGGCGACGTCACAACAATCGCGGCGTTTGTTGAAAAACGCGCTCACTTTCGCGCCGCCGTAAAAATCGCCGGCTGCGCGGCGACAATAATGGGTCACTAAACTTTTATCAGACGCGCGTCGAGTCGGGAACTTTTCAAGGAAACGCGCGCGCGCCACGCACGCGCCGTAAAATTATTTTTATGCGGCTCAGCCGCCGGAATGCCAAAAAGGACACTCGAACAATGCCCGCTTGAGATTTCCGACTTTGCGAATTATTTTCGGACACGTAACAAAGGACTTTGCTCTATCATTATGCACCGTAGCACAGGGAATTTAATTGGCTATTATATCGCGTTCGTACTAAGTAAATACGTCAATTTGTTTGAAATTTATTGACAAAAAACTAGGACGTTGCATTATTGAAGATTTCATTTTTGGTCGAAATTAATCTTCCCAGTTCATGCGACGTTTAAGGGTAGTTATTATAAACAAATCAGTATGATATGATCTGGGGTGAAGGGGAGTTTATTTATGGTAATATTAATGAAGAGAAAATTTAGTTTAGTCGATTTGTTTAAGAGTTATTAATAGTTTAGTAAAACGGTGCAAAGTTAAGTCACTTTATTTTAACACCCTATAACATGCCTTCCAAATAATTTAATTTAATCACCTTATATATCGATGTGTAGGTAATTTATGCACCTTTCGAACGCAATTATTCTTAATTATGTGCAACAGTTACATAAAACATTATTAATAAAAATGTACAGACAGTAAGAGAGCCATATAATAGGCAGACTTTACCGTTAAATAACGACTTATTGCAAAACGATAAAATCATCATGTTATACATCATTGGAAAGCCTGTTTAATTGGCTAATCGACCGTGAAAACTAGACTCGGCTGTCTTGATCGTAACAGGAGTTACGGACGATTTAGTAAACTAGTCTCTGGCGCGTAATTTTTGCGCGTTTCGCGTGCTTTTCGTCGTCGCCGAGTCGTTGCATCTCGACGCGGCTCCTGAAAGACTCCATTCTGTCTCATCTCGCAGTATCAATAATCCGCGCAGGCGGCGCTCGTCCGCGCGGGATAAATCGCGCTCATGTGGCCGACTCATTCGCGAAGCTTTTTCGAGGCGCGCGCGCGCGAGCTTTTTCAACAAAGTCTGTTCACCTACAGCCGGCCAAGTCGAATCGAGCACGCGGCGCGCGCGTCGCCACCGCCAGCACTCGAACTGACTTAAGTCGCGCGCGCGCGCGCGAGTACGCGAGAGGCCATAACCTATCTCAACTCTGAAATTGTTGTAATACACAATATATATGTTGGCCGCGCATTCTTTATTAACTCCGCGCGGCCGCGCAGATCGTGATCGCGCGCTCGGCCTTCTCGCGTGCCCCGGCGCGATGCTGCGCGACGCAAATGCGGAGTATCAAAGTCGGAGACGCATGCGCAAAAATGCGCGGTAATTAATTTTGCCGCGTGATGGCCGTGAAGTCGCGCGCGCGCGCTCCATGGTGGTTTATTATGCTCCGCAACTTTGGCGGCTCGTTACGCGCACTTCCTATCGAGATAATTCCATGCAATCTTCGCCAATTTACGGAGAATTTAATTCTGTGCAACCTCCGCTTAACCGACGATCACTGCTTTTCCCACAAAACGCGCAAAAAAATAAATCGCAAAAAACGTCTGAGCATCACTCCAAACCGCGCGTTTTTTACAAAACAATTAATTACGACGACTTCTAATTAATATATTTTAATGTACGATATGCCCGTGTAAAGGTGATTAAGTCCTCCGTCCGAATTCGTCGTGCTTGTAAAGACGTTTCTGTTTGTTCAAAAGTCACAGGGTGTTAAACTTGACGTGCGATTCGGGCGCATATGAAAAAGCGTGGATTTCACGCGTCGCATTAAATAATTTAATAATTACGTTAATAATTACCTAATTACTATGAAATTACATGTGTTAATAGATAATTTATCTGGCTATACGACGGCGTTGAGACACAGTCTCCAGGATGATTTGTTTGGAAGTTATGGGCAAAATGGCGGCCAAGGTCGTGAGACTCTCATCGAAACGATTTCCGTATTTAACAACAAATTCAAGCGCTTGGACTAATGTTGTTATACACCGTTGGATAGCTCGTTTACTCCGCTTTCCAATGCTTTTTCGGGAATCTCGATAGCTTTATAGCCGTCGGAGTTATGGGCAGTTTTTGGTGAGGTTGAATTAGGGGGAAAAATGAAAATTTTTATTTCTCGGAAAATAATTATTTACTAATTACCGCAGGGCCGAGACAGGGCGAGGGAGTGTCCGACGGGCACGGGAGCGTGACGTAGTGTCGGCTTCATGGCCGGTGCGCTTAAAATGGCGATTTTTCTCCTCGCAACGAGCGAAACGCAGTCGGGGCCCCATTGTATGCTAATCGGAAAACCGCCGTGCGCTAATGACGAGTTTCCCACATGCCGACGGCTGATGATAGGGATTTCTGACCAATCGCAAATTAAACGAGGCGCGCGCGGTCGCACGTCAGCGGATCGTGAAATTGTCCGGCGATTTTTCGCCATTTTCGTGCGGAAAACGAAGGCGCGCGCGCCATTCATAAACGCGCGCGACCGACGAAATGCCGCCCGACGCGTTCATTCATTGTTCGCCTGCCCCGCGCGCCCGAGACTTAAGTCGCCTTCGCGCGGCCATTTTTCCGACGCCGAGGATGGTTTTTATCCGCTCGCCGGGGGACTGTTGACGTCTCCGACTCGCATTGCCGACGACAAATGTCAATGATGACCGCCGCAAATTGCGTCGGTAATTACGCGAATTAGTCGGCTTGCCGGTGTCTAAGCGCGGTGGCTCCGCAGTGGGAGGCGCAATTTGTTCTAGGAACTAGTAGCGTGGAACGAAACGAATCGTTTTGAATGAATATAATTGCCGTTCGGTTCCGTTCGGCAGTCATTCACGGATTCTAAAACAATGCCCGTTTCGGGGCGCGTTTTCGCTACGTTCCCGTATCGGAAAAGCATCGTGTTATATATCAAACGATAGAGCGTTCAATTTTCTACATACGTCAATTTACAACGTCATTATGTCATTATTTCAAGGGATGTTATGATTTTTTCCACATTTTGTTACAAATTTCAATAAGTTCTTTTTAACTCCCTGTATTTAGTATAAAACCTGATTGTGCGGTATAATAATATACAGGGCTATATACAGAATTTATTTAGCTTTTATTTAGTGGTTCGGTGAAGTTTCTAGGGTAATTATTTAAGGCGCAAATAAATAAAACATCGAGAGAAGCAAAGTTCAATTGTTGACGCATTGAAACAAACAAGTCAAAACTTCAACAATTTTTTGTTCACACTTCGCCATCGACAATTTTTATAAGTTATACATAAAATAAAAGATACATTATTCGCCTATCAACTGGTTTCTAATCGAAATCGATATCTGTGAAAAGAAAAAAGTTACAGGGTGTTAAAAAGTTTTTGTCTAAATTCGATAAAAATTCCAAGCCGCAACTTAAATGACCAATTAGACGGACTTACGGTAATTGCGTAAAAATAAGCTGCTGGCGTATTGTGCGAAATTTAACGCTCTTTGAACTGGCGAAGAGCGCAAGTCATTATCTTCGATGGTTTTCGCGCAAATCGCAAAAAAGCGCGGCGCGGCAAGAAGCGGTTCGCTAATAAAATCTGAAATTAAATCGAAATGATTTTCTCCGCGGCGCGCGGCTGCGCCTCGTCTCGGGCGTGCGTTTCGCGCGAAGTCGAAAAGTTGCAAGAAACGCAATGACCTGATGCATGCCGGCATCGCAGATGAACGCCTACTTACTTTGAGTTGTTTGGTTTTCTCGCGTCTCGCGTCTCGCTCCGCGCAGCCTCGCGCGTCGCGAACTCGCTCCGAGAAGAGATCTCTTCTCGGCCGCGCGCGCGGCAACAAGTAAAATAAACTAACATAAGCCGAACCGAACGAGACTATCTAACGCTCACCTTCGCATTCGCGCATTCCCGCGAACGCCCGGCGCGATCGAGGAGATTTCAATCGGGCTGAATTGCGAATTCAAATTTCGAATTCCGAGCGAGAAAAATCGCGACCGAGGCGCGCCTTTCATCCGTCCGCCCGGCTGCGAAGCTACTCGCCGACGCGACGCGAGCCGAGCTGCGGCCGAAATCGATTCTTTTCCGCGGCGCCGGCGGAAAAATTCGGAAAAGCGCAGAACAAGGCGAGCGGAAGAATGCGCGTTGACCTAAGGAGCGTTTCTTCGTCTTCGCCTGCGCCTTCCTCTCCTCCCGCCGCCGCCGCCGCCGCGCCGACCTCTTCGCCGCGGTCCGCGAGCTTCTAATGCGGAGAGCTATTATTAAAATTATTGAACGCGGCGCTCGGGCGCGCGCAACACAAGCGAGCAATAAATTATTTATTGCCAGAGTAAAATATTGTGTTTTGCCCGCCGGGTTATTATATTCAATATGTTGTGCCCGGCGTTCTTTCTGCTTTATTCGCGTCTAATTATTGTTCTTCGGCGCGCGCCGCGACGCGCACAATGCCCGAGCGTTGCGCAAAAAACACGCGCGCAATGCGCGCGCGCAAAAATGCGCAACGCGCAGCGTCATCTAACGGCATTTTACCAGCGAAATTTTTAGGTTACATCAAAACCAAACTTTAACCGTACATATTTCTCGGAAGATATTAAACAAGGCGATTGTGTCATATATCAAATCGTAGGGAATTTATCTGGCTTCAACATGCTGTTTAATTGAAGTGAATATGTTTATTGTGTCAAAAGTTATGGGAGGTTAAATATTTTGGTGACAAAATCCCATCAGTCAATTTTAACCTCAATTTAAGATATCTAGTCTCACTAGCTCATTAACAAATTATATGTCATTATAAAGAGAATTTAACTGGCTATCGTTCCTCGTTTATGAGATAGTAATAAGTTAATTAATGCAGGTATAATTAATGAATTACTAGTACAGTGCATTTTTTTACAAAAAAAATATTTACTACAAGTTTGCCAGCAAATTAAACAATGTTGCATGAATATTTATAGATAGTCCTATATATCACTTTAAAGGTACTCTAATTATCTTTTTAATGACATATAACTTGAATGAATATCTTTCATAGGTTAGAAGTTATTGATGTTTGCAGTAAAACGTGACGATTTCGCGCGTTTTCCAGAAAATCTCGGAAAAATTAAGACATTGCGCGATAAGTGGTAGTTCTTGAGTAATGACGCGTCGATACACAATTTAAAATCACATTTACAAGCGTTTAGACGCATTTAGGCACTTAGCAGCGACCGCGGCGCGTCTCGCAGCTGCTCGCCGGCAGAGCGCGTTCGAGTAAGAAATAAAAATGACGCGAACACGCGCATTACACGCGTTACGCGAGCGAAAGTTGTAAAAACGATGATTTACCGCGCGATCGGGCCGAAGGCGGCGAGGAAAAACGCGCGAGGGGCTCCCGCGAAGCGTTTTAATTGCATTGGAAATCGTTGTCTTCGCGCCTATTATATCTTGGCCGCGCGGCGTCCGAGGAATAGAAATCGACGCATTATGCCGCCGCCGGTAACGCGCGCGCCGAGGAAAAATGAGCGAAAACGCGCAAAAAGGCGCAAGAAGCGCGCGACCACGCCGATTGCGCGAGAAGGAGCGTCCGCGTGTGTTGAACTTGCGAGCTGAACTTCGAGTTTGTTTAAAAACTCGTTTCTTATATTTCTGCACGTGGCCGGCGTGCGTGTAGGTCGGAAACCTGCGGCCCGACTCGACGAGCCTGCGAACTAGCTCAATGTCCGAGAATTCTGCGCTTTGTTTTGTTTTTCGGCGAGTTTCAACGCCTTTTCTCCCGAACTTTACGCAATTCGTCGAGATGACTTCGAGCGCCCTATCTCCTATTTCTGGCAATATTCTGGGAACACCCTGTATAACAGTTTGTCGAGGAGTTAATTCTCTAGTTAATCACGTTTGGCTCATTACACTATCTTAAAAAGGAGAAAAGTTATTAACAATTAAAGGTGAGCAGAGTGAATCAAAGTCTTGAAAATTGAAAAGTTTTATAGTGACGCGCTTAATTAGTAATTACCGCGAGATTTTTTCGGCGTACATTAACATCTTGTATATCAATTTAAAGGGGATTTAATTGTCTTTAGTACAGCAGAAGTTCTATAAAAATATCGGCAAAGACCAAAAAGTTAATTGCGTTTAAAGACGACTATGTTTTTTTCGGCATAATTCTCTACCACGAGCTTAATTAATTAATTACACCGCTTTATACAATGATGAAGACAGCATGTTGTATATCATTTGAAAGGTAATTATATAGACAATCTATTGCTCTTTTGCGCAAACCGATGCAGTTTTTCTATAAAAAGTTATGGGGCGAAACGTAAGAAAATGAAATTGACCTAAGTTTTTCCAATTCGAATGGAAGTACACGACATTTATTATTTAATTAAGGCACTTCAGACAATGACAAGCAAACATGTCATACATCAAATTAAAGGCAATTTTCCTGTCTGTGCAAAACTTTGAACTTCAAATCGATACCCCGCACGATTATAGAGTTGCGACGCAAAACGTGAAAACTTGCAACATTCTTTGTCGGCCCGCTAAAAGTTGCGCGGAACATGCGAGGAACATGGAATCAATCAGCGAAGCATTTTAATGACGCGCGATTCTTGTGCCGGCGTTTTTTTCCTTCGCCGAGGAGTTCTTTCCGTTCGCAGGTGACGATGATGGCGACGATGATGGCAGCGATCGGCGCAGCATCTCGCGGACCGCTTTTTTCGCTCGCCGGCGTCTCCCGCGAGACGGATTCCGATCGCGTACGCCCGGGAATTTTTATCGGCGCGCTTTTTGTCATTACGCGCTCCTTAAGCGCTCCCGATCGCCGCTTTTATTTATTTAGTCGCGCGTTCGATAACTCACGGCCGCGCGCGCAAAAGGAAATTTATCGCTCTATCGGCGAGCCCGCGACGCGACCAGCTCAGGACGAATTAAGCGGCGATTAATCACCGCGAGGCGTTTTTTGCCACCCCGCCGCAACGCGCAAGAAAGAGTTATTGTTATTTCTCTATTAGGAGATAAATTAAATCGGGAAAATCACGGAAAAAACGGCGAAACGTCTCGAAACGTCGCTTCGAATAAAATCGACGATAACTTTTTATTGATCAATGATACTTTATTGCACTCTTCAGCACTGTATAGGGGATTTAATTCTCTTTAATTTGATGTATAAGTTGTTTATGTTGCTATTTTTTGTAATAGTGTTAATTACGTTCAAAGTTCGCGAACATTTTGGGTCTTTTTTATTAACATGGAAAATGTCTTCAACTTTAACCGTCAATAACATCTTTACTAATTAATGTAGGACAACGAAAAAACTACGCAAAATACTCCAATTCCTTCGCTTTATTTACATATATAACAAAATAAACTGCCACTACCACTAACTAGCGTAAATTACATTTAAACTTCCTTGAACGAAAATCAGACAATTAAAACACGTTCATCTTAAAATGTCAATAACTTTCGAAGGAATAAGCCCAAAACAAATGTTTTAAGGCCAAACGATAGCCAATTAAATTGTCTTAAATATTTTATACAGAGTGTTGGCGAAACGTGTGTGGTTGAGTACTTTCCAAGCGATTAAAGTCGAACAAGCGCGATTATTCATGAAATAGTTGTAAGAGAAAACCGCGAGGCGTTTCGAAGGAATGAAATAAATAATAAATAGAATAATAAAGTCATTTAGCGACTTACACTGTATAGGGGATTTCATTCTCTTTAATTTGATGTATAAGTTGTTTATGTTGCTATTTTTTCTAATAGTGTTAATTAAGTTCAACTTTCGCGAACATTTTGGGTCTTTTTTATTCACATGGAAAATGTCTTCAACTTTAACCCTCCATAACATCTTTACTAATTAGTGTAGGACAACGAAAAAAACTACGCAAAATACTTCAATTCCTTCGCTTTATTTACATATATAACAATATAAACTGCCATCACAACTAACTAGCGAAAATTACATTTAAACTTCCTGGAACGAAAATCTGACAATTAAAACACGCTCAACTTAAAATGTCAATAACTTTTGAAGGAATAAGCCCAAAACAAATGTTTTCAGATCAAATGATAGCCAATTAAATTGTCTTAAATATGTTATACAGAGTGTTGGCGAAACGTGTGGGGTTGAGTGATTTCCGAGCGATTAAAGTCGAACAAGCGCGATTATTCATGAAATAGTTGTGAGAGAAAACCGCGAGGCGTTTCGAAGGAACGAAATAAATAATAAATAGAATAATAAAGTCGTTTAGCGACTTGCGTAAAAGTCGAGCGCACTTGCAGCCGGCGCGGTCTTTAATTAGGTCAAATTATTTCTATGATAATGAGCGAGCCAATGAACGCACTCGCGCCGCATTGCGATCGCGGCGGCGCCCGATATCGCGTACGCATTCCGAAAAATAGTTATTATTGCAGTTTTAGCGATAATCTCATTTTTAGCTTGAAATTTCCTCGCTCGCGAGGCAGCCGATAATTGCGTTATTTTCGAATTTCAGTCGGCCCGTTGCGCAATCGCGCATTGTCTTCGGTTTCGAAACCGTTCGCAACGCCTTGTATATCAAATCGCAGAGAATTTAATTGGCCGCGGCTACCTGTCCGACTAATTGTTCTCCGATCGTCATTCCGGTTACGGAGCGACGATTTTTTGTTTCCGAAAACGCGCGGCAACTTTTATCTTAACGCAATTAGAAATCGAACATGCAAAGGCGAATTGTTTCGGAATTTGTCGTTCCCAAGGTCGCAAGCGTAAAAATTAGTGAGCGAATAGTCGTGTGCACGTTTTCCCGCGCGAGTACTTAACGCTGCGATCGTTGTGCGCGAACGTAGATTTTGACATGCGCGAATATTTCGGGCGCGTCGTCAAAACAAGAATGGCAAAAGCCGCGGCAAGGTCGCGCGCGGCCTGGAAATAGCACCGCGTATTGCACGGAGATAATAAAAAGCGCGCGAGGAATCAGGAGCAATAATAATCGTAACGAGCGCGCGTCGATTCGGTCGTGGCGTGCGTTTGTTTATTCGCATCGAGGCGCTCGCGGTCGCCGCGCGAAACGCGTTTTATCGCCGCGCAGACAACAAAGTTTCAAGATCATCGCGAGATAACTTCGCCCAAGATAAACATGGCCGTGACTTCGCTCTGTGCAAGCGGTCGGGATGCCGGATGACGCTGACTGTACGCGCCGCACTTTAAAATGTCTCTCCGTTGAATGACAAAGTGTAAAGAAATTATTTGAATTGCGCTCTCTGTTTATCGTCCAATTACGCAATGATTTATTGATTTTCGCGAAACACTTTGTATATGGAATTGTAGGGAATTTACTTAGCTTTAATTTAAGGTATTGATTATTATTATACGACAATTAGGACGAAAGTTATTAAGAGAATAAGCGGAGGATGGCACGTTGAGGTTAGTTTTGAGGTTGTGTTAGGTGTGAGGAGTTTAACGCCTTGTAAATAGGCAACCAGTTGGACAATTTTAATAAATTTGACATCATTATAAAACTGAACATGTTGACTATCTCTGTGGGTCATTTCATCATTATGATCCTAAGTATAATAGGTCTAATTATTTTTTTAAATTGGAAGTAACATTTTTTGCATATTTCTTCAAGTTGCATTTTACCGCCCTATAAGTAACAAACCCTCGGTACGATTTTAAAATCCTGTGCGTCATTTTAAAGTGCAACTCTTTCTCCGTCTTTACGTGTAATTTTATCCCCCCATCTAAATTGTAACTACCTGAAATAAAGTAAGCAAGAAAAAAATGCTTTTCATAAAATTTTTTGTATATTTCATCAAGTTGCATTTTACCGCCCTATAAGTAGTAAACCCTCGATACGATTTTAAAATCCCGTGCGTCATTTTAAAGTGCAACTCTTTCTCCGTCTTTACGCGTAATTTCATCCCCCCATCTAAACTGTAACTGCCTGAAATGAAATAACCAAGAAAAAAATGCTTTTCACCGCGCACGGCGAGTCGGCTTGAAAAAAATCGAAAAACGTTCGATAAAAACTGATATTGACCGGTTATTTGAACGTTTTGGTTGGCCGTATGTCGGGCAGATGTTCCTCGATTTACTTCGCGTACATTCATTGCCCGGGTCGGTAACAAATTGTGCTGCGTCGGGCTCAATCTCAATTATAATTTCAACAAAAAGCTTCCCCTCGACGCCGACGCGTCCCACCCACGCTCTCGCTTTCGGCCGCGGCGCGAAGAAAATAAAAATAACAAGAAGTCGAGCACATGTGGCGTATGAAGCAATTATCTCGCTTCCGGTATGGAAATGCGCACGTAATTCGGTGCGTTCGCGGCGCAACGAACTTTTTCGTCTTCTCGACGCCGCTCCGAGACGCGGGCGGAAAGAATCGCGAGGATCGGAAGAAGTGGAATTTTAATGAAAAGTTTTTCCAATTTGCGTAAAGGACGCGCGAAGGGTGCGCCGGAGGTGCCCGGAAAAGTAGAAAAGTTCAAAATCGCATCGCGAGGAACGCTCAAGGTGAAATGAAATATTAAAACTGAAGCACATTATTTTAATAATGACGAATTAAAGAGACGCCGCGCGACGCTCTCGCCCGGCCCCGAATTAAAGCGCCGGGACGAGCACCCTCTCTCGCCCTCTCCGCGCAGGTAACTTTCAACCCTTGCCGCGATTTAATACTTTTTCGCGCGAGTTATTACATTTCGGATGCGAGCAGAACAGAAAAATTTTCAATTAAAAAAGTTCGCCGATGTTTCTGTCGATTATTCGCAAACTATTGGGGCGAGAGCGGTGAAAAAAGTCGCGGTCGATTGTTCATTAAATTACCTTTCATATGATATATACATGTCAGTAGTTACTGTTTCATAAATTGTTTTAATTAATTCCCAAAAGTCGATTAACAAATAAACGCACGTTTCAGTTCATAATATTTTTCTATTCATACTCTACGTAATAAATCGAAAACCGGAAATGATACGAGTTCCAAAAAATAGCTCTAGAAAGCTCTTTAAATGGGCTTTAATTTGATATATAACACTTTATAAATAGTAATGTGCTAATTATATAAAATTAATTCTAAAACTCGACATTGGTTTTTCTCGTCGTTTGCTGAAATATGACCGGAAATCGACCAAAACTCACCGTCACAGACACAGAAATCACCGACACGCAACTGGTTGTTAATTTTCCGGTTGCTGATCGTTCGTTGCTTGTATTCCTTGCAGATCTTTATGCAAAAGTCAGCAATGCACATGCACGCCCGAGACATCAGCGGCCGATCGGAAGTCAAGCCTCACCAATGCCAGCAATGCCTGAAGTCGTTCAGCAGCAATCACCAGCTAGTCCAGCACATCCGGGTGCACACCGGCGAGAAGCCTTACAAATGTTCCTACTGCGATCGCCGCTTCAAGCAGCTCAGCCACGTCCAACAACACACAAGACTGCACACCGGTGAGTCGATAAGTCAACAGGAGACGAACTATTTTTAAGAACAAAATTTCCCTATTTTCCGGAATAGAAGTAATTGTGGGTCAAATGTGCCGAATGGAGAAGAGTTGGAAGGTATCTGGGTGAAAAGTTTAGGGGGATTGGATCAAGGGTTTAGAAGTTATTTAGGATTGAAGTTGAGGGCAGGAATTCGTGGTGGTTTTTGACAGATTTTCTTTGAAAATTCTTTTTGGGGATAATAGCGGCTATGGAAAATCTTACTAGGGCGATATCGATAGAGAATTAGACATTACTTAAGGACGTTTTTTCGGATTTTGAATCGGGCTAAATGTACCGTAGTTATGGGCAGTTAAACTTCAAGTTTGAAATTCAAAACTTACTTACAAACGCACAAAAAAAAAACGAATTATTTAAATAATTATTTAAACAAACTTCCAAACGATTATCCACCCCTTCGAGACAGTCAGGTGATAGCTGATTAAACGCACTTTCACCCTCCGTTTTAATCTCTTAAAAATTCCTCCGCGAAAACCCGCAATCCCCTTTCAAAGTTTACTCTTCCGTCTTTCAATCGTCACTTTTTTAATCTCGCGATTTCTTCGCGATTTCTTTCCGATTTGTCTGTTTTTCTAATCATCCCTTAACCCTCGCGTCCCTCGGGGCGCACTCGAGCGCGAAATCGACGTCCTTTTTATTATTCGCGACGTCGCCCGGACTATTAATATCAAACATAATCGAAAAGCCGCGCCGTCGTCTTCTCGTTTTTTTCCACCCCGCCTCCCCCGAAGAAGCGCGCCGCACCCTTTTTTCGCCCCTTCGCTCATTTTTTCGGTATTCAAAAGGTGCGCGCGAGGCACTTATTCAGCACTCCGCCACACATTAACCGCTCGACGCGTTCGTTTTTTCCCGCCCGGCGATTCGCCGCCGAATTTCCCGGCGCGATTTTCCGGGAAAAACCGAGGGGCCGTCGTTTGTCATAAAATTAACTTGTCGCCGGTCTAAGCGAAACGTGTCGCGACTGCGAATTCGCGCGCGCCAAAAAATCGCCGCCGCAAAGGGTTAAAAACGCAGAAAAAAAAAGACCACTTCTGCATAAGTAATGAGGGGGATGGAAATTAATTTCCTTTTTCCGATCAATCGAACCGCGCTCGGATGCGGCGCATACCGGAAAAGAAAATATTTCATTTAGCCCGGGCGCGCGAGACGTTTTTATTAAAATTTTATTAAATCCGCGACGCAGACGGCCGAGCCGGGGGCGGCGGAGGGCGCGGGCGCCGTAATCGAGGGCGAGACGCTCGATGTCCGAGGAAGCAATCAAACGGATGACCAAAGACCATCCCGGAGTTAATAAAATCATAGAACGAACGTGTGCGATTCGGGCGGACGCGCCGGGGTGGGGTCAGAGGGGTCATCGAGGTCAAGGGAAGCAAATTAAAAGAAAAAAATTAAGCCGAGCCTAGCACTGCACTAGGAGAAGAAACATTCTGAAGGATGAGGGATGTTTTCCTGCAGTCAAAGAAAAAATATCGTTGAGCCAGGGGTTGAAAGGGGACGAAACGTAATTAAAGATTTTTTCCACTCAGAGGGGGTCACGAAGATTTTTTTAATTTTTCGTTTGTAAATTTTGAAGAATTTCGCGTTTAAGGGATGATATCTAAGGGATGTTTTTAAGGGACGAAACATAGGGCTTAGGGTGTTATAGGATGCGTTTTGATCTTGTGTTAGTCCGAAACTGTTATCGATTGGCGAAATGTCAAAATAAGGGTTGAAATGGGGTTGACGCAACCCTTGAACACAGAGAAATTTTGTAGCATTTATTCTTACGTAATCTACGCGGGAAAATAGAAAATTTAGCGTGTTTCAAGGGATGACATTTTAGGGGTGGTTTTGCGTACGCGGACTTTGCACACTTCGGATTTAACGCATTCCGGATGTCGATGAACTCCTCATACTGAAACAATGATCGCCGGCCATTTACCACCCCTGAACTAACGCTTCGTCCCCCACTTTCATCCCCCGAGAGATGCGGATAGTATGTCGGCGGTCCGCGAATAGTCGAAACACTAAAATAATTTAAGTGCAATCAATATTCTCGCCCGAACTGCTCCGAAACTAAATAATGCGCGCGCGTCCCTGGCGAAGGGTTGAAAAACGAAAATAATGAATTTAATGGACTTATTCACTCATCTAGTTTATGTTCCACGTTAGTCATCAATATTCCGGGCCGAAAAAAAGGCCGCCGAGCCGAACACGAAGAGGCAGACATTAAATTACACGTCCACGAAACATCTGCCCTTCGATCGAGAAAGGGTTAGCCGGAGAGGAAGGGTCAAGAGCGGGTTAAGTTACCGATATCTGCGGCGAGATGTTATCGCGCTTGTTACGTCTATTTATTTACTTTTTATTACGGTGATGATAAAGTGTTATTGCGTTCGGAAGTGACTTAAGTCGGTCGGGGGCGCGAGCGCGCGGGACGTAGAAAGGTGGCGCGAGGGATTTTTTTCGTCGGGCGATTTTATCGACGAGGCGGAAACGAGGAGGGCATCGAGCGTGAAATTATCGGATAATTGACACCTCGAAACATTTTCGCTCGAAACATGACTTAGGACGTGACTTAAGCTATCTAGCCATCTCAGCAAGGGTGGCGAAGGGCGATATTAGAGTAAGGTGTGAACGAAACCGGATTTTTATTTTCCAACTGAAAGATTTTTTAAGGAACGGCTTTAAATTTTACCGCGTCTTAAGTCGACTTGACTTAACTTAAGTAACTTTGCCGAGGTGACGTCCCCATCGAAAATTGATCGAGATTAATGTTTGATGATCAATTTGAGGTGTTCAATGTTAGATGTTCGATGTGAATGGACGAGTGCGCCCTGTGCGACCCCCCGCGAACGTAAGGGTTGATTTCGTACATGCACGAATTCCGACGACAGGGGGGGAGTACATAGGCTTCGCGCCGCCCTCGCGAGCACATGTGCGCGGGAATATGTGCACACACGCGCGCGCCACCCTAGCCGCCCGCGATGCGGGGATGTCGGCGGGGGGCGGCTGGAGGGCTGCGCGACGCGACAAATCGATGCAACGAACCTAACGAACGGAACTGGGCGAATCGCACGTGTCGATGTTAAAAATAACTTGATGACATACAGTGCTAACCTCGCACAAACAAATATAACCTTTTATAACCTAACTTAACCTGTCACGTCAAAACCTAACCTCACTCATGAACTATTTTGGCGTTTTTGCAGTGTTTTCATGGTTTCGGCTAGTTTTAAGCGGTTTTCTGACAGATTTAGCGACTACAGGTTGTGTGTATTTATTTTAAGGGTGCAGGTGCTAACTTTTGTTAGAGGGCGCCCTCTGGATGAGGCAAAATGGCGGATTTTTATTCCCGCTTTACTTTTACATGCTCGCGCGGCTGCCGACGATGCTTTGACCGCGCTCACGGCGAATAAAAACTTTTATTGCCAATTAAACGTGGATTATAAATATGGTCGTCGGAATTTGTGCCTCTATGTAACGCAATATAACCTTAGTTCTAATATACAGTGTGTTTTTGGTCAGTAACACCGCTAGGTGCACGATTTTGCACTTTTTTGTTTCTTCGCCTTTAAAAATGCATAACACCCGGAGTTCTCGCCCATTTCATTATCGAAAGCGCAGGGTTGAATGAGGAATAAATAGTCTATCGACTGACCTTTAGGAAAGTCATTTAGGTATAAGGGTTGAAAAGTTATCAGCCCTTAAAGTAGACACTTGTTTTCGGACAAATACAAAACATATTTTCGTGTAACTTTGTGTAAAACAATAACGACCAGTGCTATTATTCCCAAATGAAGATAATTTTGTGAAGAATTAAATTATCTTTTAAACAGTTCTTTATAAAACTCGATAGTTCATATAATTAGGATGTTATTAAGGGTTAAAGTTCACCAAACTTTATTTGGGCAAATTTTGTCACATTGCTTTAAAAATGCTATAAAAAGTAAACTACCCATGCGAAAAATTCGATAAAAATAGGCTATATAAAGGATTAAAGCGTCTTTAGAACGAACCCCTTGACTTTTTTGTGCGACTAATACTTGTCGAGTTATTGCGCCCCAAAGTGCGCGAAACTTTTTCGAGCGAACATTCGCCGACGGGCTGTATAGTGACGCCGGTTCGAAGTCGACACACGCGCGTTCATTTAGTTTTATTCTGTTTCATTTCGCGTTTATTTCTTCATTTTTGCGGCCGCGCGCTCGGAGCCCGCGCTTCCTTGCAAGGAGCGCGCTTTTTTCGCCGCCGGGGAAAATTACAAATTTTACGATCACTTACGCCGAGCGCTCGCCTGCCGCGCGCGGCTGATTTTTGCGCTCCTCGCTCACCTCCGCGGCCCTTTTTTCGCTGCGCCCGGTGACGCCGCGCACGTTATAAAAGTGCTTAAGCGTTATTTAACGCCGCGCTAAACGCGCGCCGTCCTGCAGTAGGTGGAATTAAATGAAATCCGAACCTGCGGCGCGCCGGACGCGCAGATACATCAAGGAGCTCCGGGAGATGCGCGCGCGGCGCGCTCTTATCGGTTATGGCAATCGGCGATCGTAAAGGGTTTTAGTTTGGTCACAAATTCGTCGAGAATCGTTTAATCATCGCGTGAATATGTTAAATTCGCCTTAGAAATGTTTATGTCGCGGTTTAGAACTTCATAATGTAGGGGCATCGGGAATTTTTCAATTTTTTAATGTTTCAAGTTCGGACGCCTCTGGAGCTTGCATTTATTGCATGATTTTATCGATCGGAAGTGGCAATTATAGAGAATCTAATTGTCTATCGCATAGTTTTCTAATATTATAAAAACTCCCATTAGTTTAGAAGTTTGAGGTGTTTATATGTCACGCTTCATTTTTATAGAAAAAAACGTAGCGCAAAAGAAGTGTCGAACTTTAAGAACCGATAACTTTTTGAATTTCAAAGATATATATTCAAGTAGGATGTCATTAGAAGGAGTGTTTAATTATCTTCTTAATGGCATATTTACTTGTTAATTTTTATGTAAACTAACGGTTTAACAGGTGTTTTTATGCCGAAATGCAAATTTTTACCAGAAAACCATCTTGTGACTTTAAGGGCTCATAAGATTTCAACCCTACACTATAGGCAATCGAACTAAAATGTATCTGAAGGATAATTTAATAGCCTATCGAGCAGTATTAACTAAGTTTAAAAATACTGTTTAGTTCTCATATAAACTAGCAATATTTCATACTAAAGAACACTAGTAAAACATATCGTGCAACAAAATCATTATATCAAATTAAGGGCTTATAACATTTCAACCCTTAAACATACACCATGAAACTAAACACTATTCGAAAGAACAATTAATAACCTTCCACTGTGCGTCAATAAAATTTTAAAATGTTGCAACCCCTATGATCTACAACCCCCTAAAATCATTTTGTATAAAAACATAAAAACGACCCAACTTAACCTAAAAATCGCTATAAAACTTATATCGTAAGCTCAATCAAGTAGCAAATTAACTCATGGATAAGTGAACGCCTCCGAAATGAAAGCGTGACATGTGGCGCGCGTTTTTTGTTGAATTCAAAATGTTACAAACTTTTAATCGCCGAGTGCAATCGGCGCGATCGAGGAAGACAATTACGTTGTAGTACACACCGTGCAATTAAAAAAATTACAAAAAACGAAGAGAAAAGCTGAAGCGGGGCTCGAGCGCCCAAGTCTCAAGATGTTGCCGGTACGCGCAACCCACCCACCCACAAGAACGTCGGCGCGTTGCGCACCTGTCCCTCGGCTTTTTGTTCGAATGATTAAAGGCAGCGTTTTACAACGATTCGATGTCTCGATTCCGAGTTCGAACAAAAAAGCGACGTACGAACAGTTAATCATGATGCGTATCGCGCGCGCCGAGCGAAAACGTTACGAAACCGCCGGCGTTTTTGCATAAAAATTCGCCGAATAGCTCGGGATTGAGGTTAGGACGCGCCGAAGGAGGTTAGGACGTCGTGCCGCGCATTATAGTTCTCACTTATAGAAACCCATTAGTTTTTTGCCTTCGGAGCGAGCCGAAAGGATTAAAAACGCGTGATTTACGATTTCCACCCTTCCCATCCGCCCTCCGCCCCCGCGCGCGCGACTCGGCGAGTTTTTGCGAGCGCGCCGCTTTTTTTCGCTCCACCATCGCGTGCCTCATTTAATGCTTAATTCTTATTTAACGAGCTTTTCCCAGTTTTCCGCTGCGCTTCTTTCGAGCGCGGTTTGTTTTTTCGCTCGCCGCGTCCACTAGGCTCGGTGGCCAGACATGCAAATCATGAATGGGACGATGTAAAAATGAGCCGCGCGGACAAATTACAGTTTTTCTCCCACGGCGTAATCATTTAATCAATGTTATTACTCGCCGCGGCGCGATCCCGAACCTATAGTTATTGATAATAATGATTTTCCTGTTTTTACCGCTTTTACGCGTCGTCGATATTTAGGCCTTCGTAGCACGTCCAGTTTTCAAGATATTGCAATGCGGCGAAAAGATCCTGAAAGGGAATTTTATTGGCTTTTCATTGACGTATTTAGTGATTTGGTAAAATTTATTGCAAATGTGATATTAATTATTTAAGTTGATTATGTTTTTGGTTCTTACGTTTTTGCATTGCTATTTTTAATTGCCTGTAGTGGTCAGAGTATTTAACACATTTTAATTATTAAAACACAAAAATATAGTCAGATATATTCTGCGTTTTTCGGTGTATCACACGAGAGAGACACTTTAAGGGGTTAGGAGTTACGCGCCCTTAAAATAAAAAAATATAAAATTTACAATTTTCAAATGTGCACTGTTCTCTTTAAATCCTCATAAATGAACAGATTATTAATCAATTTTAAAAATTCAAACTCTTGTTAATAGCCAAGTAGATACTCTATATTACGCATGTTTGCTCGATAGTGTGCATCTAGGGGTTCAGGAGTTATTGACCCCTAAAGAGAGTAAAACGAAAAAGAAGCGAATTTTTACGAAACCAAAAGTACTGCCTCTTTGAGACCGTTTATTACGCGTCCTGCTGATGTATTCTTATAGCCGGCGAGTGCAGTTGACTTTGATATATATCCGCATCGATTTTTATTGCCCCATTGTGGCGGAGCGGGCCGCGCGCGGCGAAAGGGTTGAATTTAAGGCAGCCGGTTGTCGAGCGCCGCGCGCGGCGCGATTTGCATATGGCTCGCGGGCCGGCTCGAATCGAATTTATCTGTTTCCTCCTCGGACGCACCTTGGCGCGCGCGCGCGGCCCCGTGACATCCGAAACATCGAAAGCTACAACCCTTTCGTGTACGCGCCCACGCATATTTTTACGCGCGCGCCCACGCGATAAAAACGCGCGCCGTCGCGATCAAAAGAGGCGCGTCGCGGGTGGCGGCCGACAGTTGCTGCAATTTGCTCGGCGCTTCGATTAACAATTTAAATTTCAACAGCGACCGAACAACAAAAAGCGCCCGGAACAATGCGGAACAATTTCCTACACGGTTGCGTCGCGCGCGGCGACATTTGGCCGAGGCCGACTGTCCACTTCGGACGTGCGTCCGAGGGGTGGTTTTTGTTCAACAGAAGAACGAGGAACTGTAACGGATAGCCTATTTAATGGGTTATAATTTATCTTACTAACATTTTTCGGTAGCGTTTGTTAGTTTGTTGTTATTGGTGATTGCTTATTTTGTGTTTTTCAACGGCGAAATTTGTTGGGGAATGTTTAAAAAAATTATAGGGTAGTTATATTTGTTACTATAGAATCGAGTAAACGTGAGGAGATCTAGAATGAAATTGTCTTTAAATCAATATTTAGTACGATTAATTATCTTAATTAGTGTTTGTTGAATTGTACTGTAAAGTCAACTACATTTTGTTTCAACTTTTTGTGTGTACGAAACAAGGGGGCAACTTCAAACTCTTGTAACCAGGGTAGTTTTAAAGCTACAACAAAAACAAAATATGCAATAGATACCTTAAATAATTTACTACAAATTATTTAAGTGACATTTTTCGATATCTCCTTTAAATATTTTGTATCTGGGCTTAGAAATTTTTTTGTTTATTTTCCATAAATTTTTTCACAAAAACTTTAAATACTTGTAGAAACGCCACCGTTACTCCAATTTTAACAGAAGAAAAGCCAAATCGTTCCCAATTAAATTATCTATTAAACGTTGTTTAAAGCGAAAAGCTATCTTCAATACTTTCTGCGTAATATGACTTTAAAGTCCAACAAACATCTTAGGCGAATTTTCCGCCAAACACGCAATAAATATAATCGAGCGTTTTGCTTGCTTCCAGGTGAACGTCCATACAAGTGTCACCTTCCCGATTGCGGGCGGGCGTTCATCCAACTGTCGAACCTGCAGCAGCACCTGCGAAATCACGACGCCCAGGTGGAGCGCGCCAAAAACCGCCCGTTCCACTGCAACATCTGCGGCAAGGGATTCGCCACCGAGTCCAGCCTGCGCACGCACACGTCGAAAGTAAGCCATGTATGTTGATACACTAAGTTACGTCTCCCTCAGGAGCGATCTTCAGTTCGTTCTCTTGAGTTCGCGTGTCCTGCGGGCACGTCCTTATCCTGATTTAGTTCTGCTTGATTCACACACGTTTGATTTTCGACAGGTTCTGCCTTGTTTCTTATGATTTCAGACGACGCCGTTCGCTTACGTTTTGATTTCCTGTGATTGTGACATGTTTATAGATTTTCCAGGCGCGCGACAAACAACAAAGCGGGCGCGGATCGGCGCGACGCGAGAAAACGTGAAAATGTTTCGCGATTCATTATTCAGCGCGTTTGGCGGAGGCAATTTCCGTCGTCTTCTTTTCCATGTAGCGCGGCGCGCTCACTTTTTCGCTCGGTTTTTCTCGGCGACGACAAATGTCGTTTTTCTCATCGGCCGCGTTATTTATTCAGGCGGACGCTTCAATTATGCATCGGCAAGAAAAACGCTCATTAATTATACACATTTGGTACAAAGTTGATACAATTATATGTCATTAGATAGCCCTTGGACTACGCTTTCATTATGTTCTAGACTCGTCGTGGTGGCAATTTATGCAGGGGAGTTATTAAACATTGAAGTCGCATAAAGAACTTTCTCGATTTTTGTTGCACGAGTTTGCTCGAGTCATCGAAAAACAGTTATGACTTCATTGCTTTTAGCGATATTGTTATAAACCGAATGGTTTCTAAAACTAGATTATATTGTCTATCATATGCTTTATAGACTTTTTATATATCTTGATTAGAAGATACTTTTAATGGCATATAAAGTTAGACAAAACTTTTTGACAAAAAAATTTAACTTATCACAAAAGATTAAATATTACTATATAAAACAATACATATAGTTATAATCATATACCCGTAGAAAGTCCTTTAACATAGCTTTATTTTGGTATATAACTTGATCGATTGATGTAATTAAAAGTAGTGGTTATTTACGTTTAAAGTTGACCTTCCAAAAATTTGCACGAGTTTGCTCGAGTCATCGAAAAACAGTTATAACTTCATTACTTTTAGCGATATTGTTTTAAACCAAATGGTTTCTAAAACTAGATTATATTATCTATCATATGCTTTATAGACTTTTTATATATCTTAATTAGAAGATACTTTTAATGGCGTATAAAATTAGACAATACTTTTTGAGACCAAACATTTAGTTTATCACAAAAAAATAAATATTACTATTTAAAACAATACATATATATCTGTAGAAAGTACTTTAACAGAGCTTTATTTTGGTATATAACTTGATCGATTGGTGTAATTAAAAGTAGTGGTTATTTACGTTTAAAGTTGACCTTCCAAAAAAAAGCAGTGAATCATGAGACGTCAAAAATGAATATTTATTGCTATAGGTAACGAGACAATTATTAATGTCTATACACCAGTAGGAAGTCCTATAAACAACCTTTAATTCGATGTATACGTTGATTAATTACACCAATTAAAACTAGTAGTAATTAACGCGTAAAGTTGAACATGCTAAAATCTTCGAAAAAAGTTTACGTATTAATAACTTCTGAACTAATTGCTCGACATTTCCGAGCAGGTGTTCATTCAAAGGAGAATGTATCCCTGTATAAGCGCACCAAATTTGATAAGATTCCGATAATGCGTTTCGAAGTTATGCGGATTCGAAGGCGAAGAAAGCGAATCTTTTGAGAAGATCGCGCGCCATTAACAAGCCGGCGTTTTTCACAAAGCGAGCGCGGCGGGCAAAAAAGAAAATTCATGTGATGTGAAAAGGGCAGGAAAAGTAGCGAAGCGGCGCAAAGATATTGCGACGCGCCGAAGAAATAAGGGCTCGAGGTTCGCGCGCGCGGAGCGAGAGCGCGGCCGGAGAACGAGAAAGGGTTGATTTGTTGCCGCGCCCCACGCGGCCGCCGCCGCGAGCGCGCTGAATGCGCCTTAGCATGCGATCATTTTTAATGTGCGCGGCGCACGCATGTTTTTATTAATCAAGAAAAACGCTCGATATCCGCGCGGCACGCGGCCGCCGAAAGAAAATCTCGAGCGGACGCATTAGCGCGCGGCGGCGGGGGCGGCCGAGGGGAGCGACTTCAAGAAGTAACGAAAGAATGGAAACGCGGAAACAGATGAGCGCCGAGAAAATATGATAGGTAATCGTGGAAAATTTACGACCGCGAGACGTGTTTTTCGTTGCGGCGCGCGCCCGCGAAGGGCGTGAAGGGGTGAAAAAAGTTGCGCGCGCGCGTTGCGGGCGACGACGGCGGCGGCTCAGGTGGTTTTTCTAATCGAAAAATCTCTTAAGTGCTCGTTACGGACGCGACGCGATGCGAACGGGGTTTTTCTTCGCCGCCGGCCCTAATCCTTCGCCCAGATTTATAATTCACGCGGCGCTAAATAGCTCTTTAACGCCCCTATCGATTGCGCTTAAGGGATTTCCGGAAAAAATCACGGCAGCACCGAACGCTTACGAAAACATTTTTTTGGCTTGTCGATTGGTCTTTTTGACAATTTCTAATGTCGCCGTGTCGCAACCCTTAAGACGGGACTCAATGATAACTCCTTAATGGCCTTGATTGCGCGTCGGGGTGTTTATGCCGAAACAAGCGCTAAAAATTACCAGCGGCGTAATTTTTTCGTCATAATCGTCCCTTAATTAAACCGGGAGGTTTTTTTCCGACCCCCTCCCCCACCCCGCGCTGGAGATGCTCGTCCTCGCCGTTTAATGCATTTTTACCCCTTGGAGCGCGCAACCCTTGCCGCCCGCCCGCCCGCCGAAAAAAAGGAAGACGCGAACGAGCGGCGAGAGATAAAGAGCGCCAAGATGCCCTCGTTTTGCACCTTGTTAGCGCTCCTCGGACGAAGGGAGACGCGGAAACGTTTTTCGCCACTCGCAAATGTGCAATCAACGTTTTTAATTAACGCGCACGCGAAAAATGGCTAATTAACTGGCGCTCGCTACGTTTTTCCCGCCTCGGAAAAATAACATCTGCGATTTAAGTCGGAATAACTCGAGGGTGAATTGACCGATTTTCGCGAAACAAATTTTATATGGTAGTATAGGGGGTTCTTTAAGTGTGTCCATATTTTTGTTAAAATTGGGGTATTATTTCTTGTAGAAATTTGTTTTTTAAATATTTGTGTTTCTACTAAAATTCACCGGCAAATAATTTCCGACTTTGAAGGGGTGCGAAAGGGGTTAGAATAGATCGATATTAATCAGGTTAGTTTTAAAACATTCTTTAGTTATACCACTGTCCCTATATTTAAAGAAATCTTGTTCGTGTAAGAACATCAGGGTAAAAACAATTTTTAAACAATTTAAGTTTTTTTCACATGAAATTCGTCACAATTTCAGAAAAAAATCATAAAACTATTTAGAAATTTTACAAACGAAACTAAAAAATCGTAGTTGCTGCTCAATAAAACGTAGTAAATTTTCATGTAAATTATAATATTCTACGATGAGTGCGTTCTGAGAAATTAATTTCCAAAGTCAACAAAGCTGTGCTCATCGATCGGAGGTTAAGTCGCGACGGACGAAGGGGTTAAGAAGGGTTAAAATCCTTGGTAATTCCACTTTCATTGCTCGCGGAGTGCAAACAAAGCCGCGGTCACGTATTATCGAAAAATTGGCGATCGCAACGCGCTCATTACTTTTATTACTTTTCAAGTGCCGGCCGGGCATCCGGCCGCGCGCCGATTTCGCCTCAATTTTCCCGCGCAACAAAGCGTAATGCGAACCCCTCGTTAGGAGCCATCCGTCTCGAGCCTCCCCCGCGGCCCTCGCGCTCCCCGCCGCCGGTGTTTATCGTGCGCGAAACGCGTAATTTCGTATGCAAACGCTTGAAAAATTACGGCGCGATAAAATCGCTTCGCTTTTTGACTTTTTCCGACTTCAACTCGCGTGTAAATTTTCTGCGATTTTTATCGCCGCGAGGCGGTGGCGAAGGGCCGCGCACTCGTCCGTTGGTCGTTCCGCGTCGAATGGCTTTTTTCCGAGCGCTTTTCCGCTTTGCGCGCTTTTTTTTCCGTCCGGATTGGTCGACACGCCCGCCGCTACCCCTACCTTCCACCCTCGCGCCGCTTTTTTTCCCGCGCGACGCGAAAAAACGCGTTTTTACCCGATTCGTGCGCAAAACGCGCAGCAACGCCCTTGCCCGACACTCGCTCACCCTCGCCCCTATGTGCACATACGCGCGGCGAATGGAGGGCGCGGAAAAAACGCGCGAATGCGGAAAAACCAGGAAATAGGGAAAAAATTCGCCGGGAGGGTGGAGACGCGCTGACCAACGGCCACTGGTCAACGAGAACCCAATCAGGACTAGGAGTAGCTTCCAGTTACCTGGACTTACTACCCCCAAATAACTTTTTAAGGGCGCGAGGGATTTTAACGAGGAAAAGTTCAAGGGGTAGTTTATTTAATTGTCCACTTCACTTCATATATTAGAAAATGTTTAGGAACAGTTAGGGGTGCAAACTATTTTTAATAATTATTGAACTATTATTGGAAAACTCAATCGATTTTCCGATTTGATATAGTGACCCAGTGATCGGCATAAGACGCGAATTATGAAGGGCGAAGCAACGTCACCCCTTTTTTAAGATTCAACCCTCCAAGCACGGTTTTCACCCTTCGAGATGAAAAAAAAGCGGATTAATAAAAACAACCCCCCGGAACTGTTTCAACCCTTTGTTCGTCGCGATGTGCCGCCGTTCGGATTCGGATTTTTTCTTTGGAATTCTTCGCCGCGGAGACGCCTGGTTAACTTCGACGGCTTCGAGAAGAAAAACGCATCGACGTTACTCGCGTGGACTTGAAAGTTTTCATGTTTTAAATTAAATTAATTTTGCGGAGCGTCTTTCAAGTTATTATCATTCATTTGGGAAAGAAACGTTTTCTTTGCCAGAAGCTGCCGCACTTTTTGCTCGCGTTTGTTTCGCTCCGGAGGCTTGAGCCGACTTAATGCATTCGAATTTTTAATCTCCCGCTGCGAGCGGGGGGTGGCGGGTGGCGGGCGCGTGGCGTGGAAGGATTGGAAAAAGATGAAGATCTGCGGCAACAATTTAAGAAATTTATCCAGGTGCATCTTTTCTCACTTAACTTCTATTTTTAACTTTGAAATGACGAAAACTGTGCCGGTGGTTTGCGATTTAACGCTTTTTCGAGAGTATAAGGGATTGACATACAAATATGCAATTATTCAGGGTAATACTGAATTTACTTGGCTTCTAAATGCAATTCAGTATGATTCAATATGGTTTGTTAATAAAAATTTGTTAATTATTTACATAAATCGTGTCAAAATTTTACCAGAGAAACGCCATCTTGGAAAATAATTAATTACTCGCTTAATAATAAACATTTTGCACGATCTATACATCTACTAGAAATAAGATTAAATAAGCTTTCTTTTGAGACTATTTTCGTGAAAATCCATTGACTGGTTCTTAAGTAATCCGGTTGTAAAGTCACAACTATCTCTGATCATCTCTTTGAACATGTTCGACTCTTCCGTATTGTGCATTAATGCGCACGCAGAGCGTAATTAAGCAATTTTCTTCAATTTGCCTAATGAGAAATATGCATACGAATCGGAGCGTCCAATGCAATTAATTAGAAACTCGCTGCGAACAATTACACAACGAGGAAGCGGCAGTAATGACAAACGATAATTGAGGACGTCTGCCTGGATGGAAAAAATATTTTCACGTTTATCTCCGCCGCCTGTTGCCACTTTAATGAAAATTATCATACTACGTAAATTGATAATTATATGTATGCCTATAATTGATTTGTTTACGAAAAATCAAACCAACCAAACCAAACAAAAACATTTTTAGATTGTACGAGTCACTTGATTTTAAAAGCAGCGTGAGTGGCGAGTGAAAATCAGAAAAGATTTTTCAAATCGATCGATAAACATAGAAGTTATGCGCGTTTATAGTTTACCGCCGCGCGCTATCTAGCGGCGGCGTGTTGTATGAACGTGACGTGGCGCGCGCCTATTGGCCGAGCGCGATCGCCGGCGTGACGTCACAACTGCGCGTGTAAAACTTCAAAACGTAATTGCCGCTAAACCGTTTGAGCTAACGAAAAACTTCAAAGACGAAAAACCTTCAGAATTTTATTTTCTATCCGGCCAGATGCATAGATAAAATCAAGTGACTGCTAGGGAGTGCCTTTGACTTGTTAACTTGTGAAACATGTTTTGTAACAATGTGAAAACATTGGCTTGGTTTGACAAAAAGAAAAGGAAAAATTTAACACGCCCTTTTGTCAGCAGTGTATTGGTCGGTTGCAGCAACATGCGGCGCTCATCGGGGGACCGAACGCCACCTCGTGTCCGCTCTGCCACAAAATGTTCCTCGGCGGCGAAGCGCTCATGGAGCACATGAAGCACACGCACAAGGATCCGAACGCCTCCGGCGTTGCCAGTAAGTATCAACTCTCAGCTAATCTTAACTATCTCATGATCACGGTCAGAGCTCGGTGGAGGAAACAAGCTTTGTGCTTTTTCGCTTTGTTGGTGAGAAAGTGAGTGTCGTGCGCATGCGCTCAATATAATTTTCGACTAATTGGGTTCGCATTGATTCGATAACACCTTAGTTGGTTTCGTTTACGTTAAGTTTGGTTCCGTTCGAAGTATACTTTATTAGTCAGTCATGGTTTATTTGCTTTTGCGGTTCCCCCTCACCTCCCACAACGTCCCAGCCGCCTCCCACGAAGAGCTACTAATCGACTAACGACTAACGAAGGTCGGTCGCGAAGGACGGTGGCGCCAGCTCGTCGTTTCTTTCGGCGCACAAGTCGAAATCGATGATTCGGAACGTTTGACGACGGACAGTAGACGGACACACCTACACACTTAGAACGAAACGGTCCCTGGGGTGCTTTGCTTGATCTCGTTTTCTCTCTTTTGTTGACGTCATCGATCCTTATTTAGCGAAGAGAAGGACGGCTAACCATCCTTGCCCCGTGTGCGGCAAGCACTATGTAAACGAAGGATCTCTCAGGAAGCATCTCGCGTGCCATCCCGAAACCTCACAGTTATCAAGTTCCTTACGAATGTGGCCATGCTCCGTCTGCCAGGCGGTGTTCACGCACGAAGCAGGTAAGCAAGATACCAACCAACCAACCAACAACAACAAAAACACCCAAAAAACGAACAAAATTGGCACTCGAGCGAAGTTCACCCAAAATTGGCCCAGGAAACACTCAAAACATGAAACAAATCCTAAAAGTTTTTATTGGTTTATTTTTTTACGTTGAATTGTTTTCAAAATTTCGCGTTTTTCTGATTTCCCTTTGTTACGATTGGTTCTTATTGGTAAATATCGAAGCACCTCAAGGAATTTGGCGGATATTATCAATGTTGCATTGGGGCTGGATGCTATTTACTAATTATCAACCCTGCGCCTTTGTGGATTTTGGTCTTGCAGGTCTGCTTTCCCACATGGAGCACATGCGGATGGACCCCAAGCATCAGTTCGCCGCCCAGTACGTGCTGTCGCGAGCGGCGGCCGAGAGACGCGATCGCGAGCTGCTCGCAGCCGCCGGACTGGCTTCGGCCGCTTCCAGCAGCGGACTTCTTGGACTCGGGATGGGTGGTGCTGGTAAATACCATTTTTACGAAGGCAATGTCGAAAGAAGTTTGCAAATCGGTTCAGTAGCACGGAAGTTATAAGCGTTTAAAGTTTCGGTACGAGCGGCACCTAGCGGCGGCAGGTTAGGTGAACGTGACGTGGCGCGCGCTCATTGGCCGCGGTCGCGTGCCCTCCCCCCACCATGCAAACTTTAAACGCGTTTTGTCGCTAACCTAATAGAGATATCGAAAAAGTTCAAAGACAAAAAATGTTCGCCTTGTTGCCCTCTACGGTGCTAATGCTGAATTGTTTGTTTTTTAGCGAGTTCTAGTCCGATGTGCGCGTCTCCTTCGGCGCACAGCGACAGCTCATCAGGTAACGGTCGTCTGTCGTCGGCCGGCAGCGAAGCTGGCGGCATAAACAACAACAATAATAACTGCAATACGAAAATAGGCGATATCTTAAGAAGTGAGTGCCGCTCAAAGGCATCAACTTTTTCACATATCACTCTTTAGCTCACTTAAATTCGAAGCAAAACAAATTCACGAATCTAGCCGAACCTCAGCCATTATTAATGCAAACGAATGTTTTAGGTAACAACGGACTGCACCAACAGTACAACATGGAAGAAACGCTCCAGAATGCAAACCGCATGTCCTTGTTTGCCAACATGGTCAATCCGACCGGTGTGCCGCCTGGTTTAGGCTCGGACACTTCCGCAACCGCCGCCAACATCGCCGCCGTCAACATTGCCAATCTTGCCATGCGTATCACACAAGTACGTTAATTTTTTCACAATTTTTAACGGAAAAATCATCGAATTCTATTCAGAAATGCGAAAGTTATTAACAATTAAAGATTCTAACCTAAAAATGGGTTGTAAGCTGTGATAGGAAATAGGCCATTTTATAGGGCCTTTAATTACGAGTAGATTGGCAAAAAGATAATTCAAATCGCCCAATAAATAAGGGAGATACAAGCTCTCAAATTTCAATTCTGATATATCAGACTTGGGCAGATCCTTGTATAGGAATTGAGTAAAACGTCGATAACTTCTAAAGTATCAGAGATAGAACAAAAGTGTAAAGACAGAAAAGACGCAGAATTTAATTGTCTGTAAGTTGGCGTACTTATTTGGGACGTTTTGTTATTAGGCTAATCAGCAGGTGAATAATTCGAGCAACCCGTCGACGCCGCCGATCCCTAACGACGCGTTGTCAGTGATGCGGGCTTCGATGGACAGCATCCGCAACATGGACGCGATGCGCACCTCGGTGATGGACATGTCCTCGCCGCAACAGCAGCAACAGCAGCAGCAGGACGCCCTTCGCATGCAACAACACGCAGAGGCCCTCTTGCGGTCGCAAGCGGAAACAGCTCTGAGATTAGCTATGAGTCAAGTAGGTTCAGCTCGAGTGAAGTTTGTCCATCACTAATATTTCATGCTCCCACATTATGTTTCGTTTAACACGTCTCACTGTCTCTTCCCTGTTCGTTGCACTGTCACCCGCCCCTCGTGACTGCCATCCCTCTGTGTGTACATCAAGTCGACTTAAGTACTGATCGAGCGAGAGCGTTTCTTTATTTTTTCGTTTTTGTTCTCTTTTTGTTTCGTAGGTTAATCGCTATTAGCACACACACAGCCACGCCCATCACCAACCCCCCACCCCACAAACACACGCCTTAGTCCAGCCTCCGCGCGCCCCCCCTTGAGTTCGTAGCACAGTCGGAGACCCACAAATCGAATCCGAACGTTCTATTCCAGGCGTTGCCGCAACTGAACACGCAGCAGCAGCAGCCGCAGCAGGACAGCCCGTCGCCGCTGAGGCACAACGGCAACTACGCCGGCAGCCAGCAGGCGGTGAACAGCGCGGTCGTCGCCGCGGCGGCGGCGGCCGCCGCCAACGGCCAATCGAGCGGGCCCAACGGCGCGGCCGGGAACGGCGCGAGCGGCAACGCGACGAACCCGCAGAACGGGCAGAACAACGGCGCGAGCACGCCCAACGGGCAGCAGCAGGTCAGTCCGGACCTCACCGAAGCGCTCCGCCTGCAGGAGCAACGCCTCGAGCAGGCGCTCCGCCTGCACGGCAGCGACCCGCGCAGTCTCGGCTTCTCGTTATCGTGCCAACAGCAGAACCAGCAGCCATGAGACGACGAGGACGTGGGCTTCTTCTAAATCGCACCACCTCCAGCCGCCATCTTCGCGAAGCCCACGCCGGTTGACGCAACCCGCAACACACGAGAAGTATACATAGTACAAATTGGATGAATGCGTTGAACTTTTAGGATAAGTGCATAAATTTAATATATTATATCAATCCAGACAACTGCATCGACGATGTAAATTACGAAAGCGAGCAATGCGGTTACACTGTGTACATAACTATGACTATTAGGTTAGGCTAGGCTAAGGTTAGGCGTAGGACGAGCGGACGAGTGTCTTGGAAGTCACGGGAACGTACGGGCAAAACATAAACCGCAAACGACGCGAAAATCGGCCCGGTGGGAGGGGCGTAACGCGCGTTCAAAGTTTCGACCAATCAGAACGCCGCATTTCTAAACATCAAATAACTCGGAAACGATTAGAGCTATCGCAAAACTGTATTTAGATAAAACGTCTATATTTTAAAGCTCTATCGACCAGAACGTTAACATCTGCAGCATTTCTATTTATCAATGAAATAATTTACGAAAGAAGAAATTTAAAACAAATTTCTTGACGCTAGTTTGTAGAGAATATTTTTCTCTAATTTTTGGCGAAAGGTATATCTAAATCGGTAAAAATTTGCAGAAGTTATCGTCCGTTGAAGTTTATGTTTTGTCTTCAGCAATAACGTACGACTTGCGCACACTGAATTTTTACCAAAAAAACGGAGCAAAGGTTGCAATTTAGTTGGGACTGTAATTAGGACAAATTCGTGCAATCAAAAGCAATCGAGTCCCGCGATGAAAATCTTTTTAAACTTACAATCGATGATAATCAAAATCAAAAGGAAAACAATTCGAAACGACGCGACGGGGGAAACTAAAAGAAGCATTTATTTACACACAAAGAACTTTATTTACTTTTTGCGAGTGTTTATCGTTTCATTTCAAACGTGTGCAGACGCAACGAATGACGAGAACTTGTCTAGCGCGAATTGATGAATGATTGGTGAATGTTGATGCGGCGTGAATTGCCAAATTACTAAAATAGTCAAAATCGGAACCAAAAATTACACTTTTAAGCGAGACTTGAAGGAGAAAGAGGAAGGAGCGACGAGGGAGAAACAATATTCGGTATTCATTTGAGATTAGCGACCGTTTTCTGAAGGACGAATGGATAGGATTACGATTAAACTACAATAACGATACAATAAATCCTGAAGAGATGAAATTTAAAGAATATATTTCTATTTCTATTGACGAGAGACGTTAGTGCGAGATAAGCACAATAGAAATGAATTTTACTATTGAGAAGACAGAAATCTATATAGATATTTAAATAAATCAATATTGTTAACGAAATAGTTGAGGAGCAGGGGTTAAACGTTAACGAGTGTGTATAACATAGTGATTTCACCTTTTTCACCGTTCATATTCATTGCATTACGAAATAACGCGTCTTTTTTTTCAACGTTTCTTTTCTGCGCCCGAGTTTTGAACGTTTGTAGATTTTATAGGAGCGAGTTTATGGTTGAAATCGATTATGTGGTTTACCGATAGGCATTTATTTCGTCTTATTTAAAATTTTCACATGTGAACTTGTAACATTTACACATTCATTCGCAGAACTTTAGAGGTAACTAAATCAGGAGTAGAATATCGAAACAATTTTCAAAATCGGTTGATAAATAACGAAGTTATGAGGGTTTAAAGTTTTCGACGCGTTGTGACCACGCGCCACCTAGCGGGAGCGACGTTCATGAACGTGACGTGGCGCACCGTGATTGGTCCGACGTGAGCACACGCACTAAATGGGAGAATGTTTAGAGTCGATTTGCGGACGAACTGTTAGAGCTATCGAAAAAATTAATTTAAATAAAATGTTCAGAATTTTATTCTCTTTCCGAATATGTCAGGGGATTTTCGAAATTCATGAAAACGTAGGGTCTGCGAATGATTTTAGTGTACATGTAACGCGTTCATGCATATCGATACGTTTATGTACTTGAAAATTGAAAAACAACACCACAACTATTTACAATAATATAACAATAGTCATACGTTAACAATAGTACCAGAATCAGAATTATAAATAACAATAGTAATTATCAAAGCCGCAAACATACAACAAAAAATGCAATAGTCGATAATTTCCCAAAAGAGCCATGGTGCCTCTCGAAGAGGAAGAAGGGAAGAAGGAGAAAGGCGTAGAGGCACCATGCACTATGTGACTTTAATTAATACACCCGGATTTGACTCGAGATGGTCCCAGCGGACCGCCCCACACGGACGTGACGACAAACAGACATACACGATGCAAAAACGCTTTGCGAGATAAATGTATGGAAGAAGAAGTATAACTAAACTGATAAACCAAAAATGTACAATAGCCCGGTTGCACTAAGTGCTACACAAGTTTTGCCCGCCTTTATTGCTCGGCTCGACGACATCCGAGCGTCCTCTAGCGGCGCGTCCGAGCAATAACTAAGTAAAAAAATCTGCAATAGCCCAAGCTGCGCGCACGCGCGTGCGCAGCACCCACACACAATATTCTCTTAATTTTCGTTCCGTAACCATAATCTACTTACTTACATACTCGTAAAACAAATAAAACATAATGAAAAATACAAAAAAAAATAATTACCATAACTACATAACAGAATAAGTAATCTTACGAATGTATATCAGATATCTATTTATCGAAGCAGCAAAAAAAAACAACAACAAGCGACAGCAGCAACAAAAAGCGTCGAACGCGCACGTCGAATCAGACGACGAGACGAACGTTCGTTTTTCGGAACAAAAAAAATTAACGATCCAACATGCAAATGCCCTAAGAACTTAATCAGAGAACATGCGAGAGAAAACATGCAGGATAACAGATTCGCACCGAACACCGCGATGTGAGAAGATTTTACGTTAAATATGCAGTCTATACGCCCGAGTGGACGAATATTTACCGTAAACTTGCGCAAATTCACAGCGAGAGCAAAAAATGCGAGAAAAAAAAACAAAAAAAAAACAAAGAAAAATTTATTTGCAATAGCCCACCACACACATAAAGTTTACTCGAATCGATCCGCCTCGATCGGCGCCCGGAGGTCCTGCGCAGGATCTCCGGCCGACGCGCGACGCGAATCGTCTAAGTTTTCACCAGTGTTTAGTTCGTTTCGTAATTAATCAGATGAATGTCCAATGGCCGGCCGCGCCCCAACAGCCGCGCGCGGCCGCGCCAGAATCTTGTTCGTTAAACATCTTGTCGCGAGGGTGAGAGCCAGAGTGGACGGAGAGTTCGGTCGGAGGAAATGAGCAAGTCCAATCCCCGGCGCCTTGACATTCGAGCCGGCGGCTTCGAGCGCGCCGTCGTCGCGGAACACAAAAAAATAAAAATAATAATTGAATACGTGTTTACATTAACGATTAACAGGATTAACGGATCGCAGATTGGCGCGCGGAGCGCAAACCGGATTTGGTTCGCGCCGCATATCGATAAATGTACGTCGATGTTAGTAATTAACGCATAATTAAACATAATCACATAATTATTGACAGACACACAAACGTACAATAGCATTTTAACTTTTAACGATACGCATACAATAGTGTTGATTGACCGTAGATAGGTGTTCGCAGACGATGTTAGCCGCACATAACCTAAGCTCTTAGGTGACTTAACCTCAGATAATCGCCCGATATAAGAAAACGCTCAGAGAAAAGCCGCGGCGGCGCGCGCAGGTGTCAAGGTCGCTCAGGTGGGATCCGCGCATGGCGCACGGCGCACCCCGTGCGCCATCTTTAATTCAGCGTTCTTTTCAAGTATTTGTTTTCCGTGTAAAACACTGCAATAGCCAAAACGCATGAAAGCCGAGCTTTTGTGCTATGCAAAAACCGTTCGGAACCAAACGTTACCACACTTGAGTTTGTTTGCGTTGAGGCGCGCCGCCGCCCGCCGCCCGCCCCCGCGCGCCTCGTCTCTCGAGCGAGCGGGGCGAGCGCGAAGCGGCGGCGACGCCTCGCTAAAATTACAAAATACTAATAATAATATCTAACATATAAATAACTATACGTATAATATCTATTCAGAACACAATACGAAATGTAATACTTTAAAAATGCATGATGATAACATTTTAAACACACCAAAAAATACAAAAAGAAGGTAATAATAAAGTAACGAACATCTGGTGAACATACGGAGCGCGAAACAGGCGAAACTCTAGCCCGTCGAAAATTGGTTTGGGCCGGACCTGGTCGAGCACGCAAATTGTTGATAGCGCATTAATCGCGGGGTCGAACAGCGAAAGAAATTTCAAAATCGGTCAATAAATAACGGAGATATGAGGGTTTGAAGTTTTTAATTGTGCGCCACCTCGCGGACGCGACGTTTATGAACGTGACGTGGCGCGTCGCGATTGGTCGATGAGGCGTCCCCATCTGTCCAATGTTAAATTTCAGAATCGATTTACTCGTGAACCGTGAGAGATATCAAAAAAATTCATTAAAATAAAATGTCCAGAAATTAATTCTCTTTGAGAGGAAAACATTCGATTTTGGATGATGTGAACGGTTAAGGCGCTTGATCAATTTTCGTACGTCGATAAAAAACAAAATGAACGTTTTGCATCTTTAGAGTTTCGCGAAACTATCGAAAAACCTACGACGCGTGAAAATGAAAACATGATGAACTTGAGAACAAAAAAGTATATAGAATAAATAAATGTACAAATTGAAATTGAGTAAAGTCACTTTTGGGAAAACTCTCAAACACAAGCCAACGTTTTTGAACAAAGTACTTATTATTACAAACGGTTAAAGAAATTTACGCAAAAACGAGGAAATTTTTACAAAAACGCAAAATTATCAAACACACAAACACACAAGTTAAAAACGCAGTAAAAACGATGGAAGCGAAACCACATAATATCTAATATTAATTACGTATCAATTAATTACATTGCAGAATTACTGAATTACAGAATTAAATGGAGTATAATTACCTTACCAGTACCATTTACCTTTACGATAACGATAGTTTTTCCACACACGCACACACCGCACACTGACGACTCACACTGGAGCGCTTTTCGGCAGCCGTTTAGTTTGTTGAGGAAATTGGGACAGTACACTCAAAAAATTGATTCAAAACCAAAACGAAAATGATCGAAGACAAATTATACATGAACTACAAACAACCAACAATAATTAATTAATTAATTACCGCATACTTAACATGATTATGCATACAATTTGATGTACATTATCGTGAACAGCCGACGACGTCAGAATTTGGGCATACGATGCAATCGAGATTCGAGTATTATGACGCTCATAAATCAAGGGGTGAAATTTTTGGCGATACCACGATCACCGATAGCGAATTCGTGCGATTTTTCACTTTTCTTTCTGTGTTCTTCAACGTTTACTTTCCGCCTTAGTTGTTCTTCAGCGTGTAGACGAGACGACGGGACGTTCGTTGCGGGTCGAAATCTCAAAAAATTTTCGAGATCGGTTAATAAATGGCGAAGTTATTGGCTTTTGAAGTTTTCGACGGAACGCCACCTAGCGTCACCGACTCGGGTAACTGTGACGTGGCGCGCGGTGATTGGTGCACGGATAGCTCCATGTTAAATCGACGCGAATTTCAGACGCGGATTGCAGCTAAACCGTGAGAGCTATCAAAAAAATTTATTTAAATAAAACGCTTAGAATTTAATTCTCTTTAAGATAGAACCGATAGATTTGAGAAATTCCGGAAAGTTGGGGAGCTACGGACGTTTTCCATCGTTCGTCGTCTACACGTTTCGTCTACGTCTACGTCAACGAAAAACATGAACAAAACGAAAATTGCCATCTAGATATTCTCTAACAAGATTACACTGCAATTATTGCTTATTGTCGTAGCGATATTTAAGTTAAAGGGTTAAAAAGTAACTTTACAAAGTTAGTCTTTCTTCGTTTAAAGATATATTTTATGTTTTGATTTTGATTGTATGTAATATTTATGTTTTTTTATTATTATTTGATTATTTTATTACATTCTACGGCTAGTTATAGTTTTTGTAATCATTAGTTCACGAAAAGTCCACAGACTGCCATTTTAATCGTAGATCCTCTTAAGTTTAACCTGTAAGGACGACTTGAGCGTAACCTAAGTTGGAGTTACATTTTGTTTAAGTTTCTGAAAATGTTCTACATGTGTTTAATACGCTGTCCACGTAACGGACGCTTTATTTACTTAGTAACCTAGTTTACGTTTGTTTAACGGACGATTTGAAGACTTAAAAACTGCGACACTCTAAGGATGTTGGCATATTTATACTTTAACGTGTACGTTTAAGTTAGCTTAAGTTTTTTTTTTGTACGTGTAGCCGCCATTCTTAGCGTTTAAGCGATTTGCAAAACTTTATTTTATATTCGATTCTATTTTTATGTTTATCATTTAACACTTAGCGAGTTTGAAAGTTTATAAATTTGCCATTCTAAGGACGACAGATGGAAAATATATGTAAAAGCTTTGTTTTCGTGGATTATTTTTCGTTTCTTTCTGTTTTGATTTTGATTTTTTTACAGAAAATCGACGAATCGCTATCGCATTGACAAAGAGGCGAAATTAATTGAAACCAAAACCAAAAGATGTGCGAATGCAGAGTGTGAATGTCGAATGTTTCGAGTGATTGTTTATTAATTTTTTTCGGAGCGAGAAGTTTCATTTGTGTCGAATTATTGTACAAATTATTACACTGTGCGAGAACGAAACGAAATCATAAACAAATCGAGGCATTTTCTATTTATATGGAGGAGAAGAGAGATTTATTGAATAGTAGAGTTACGATTGAATTCTGCCGAAATTGCGGCGCGAAATTGATGAATTAAGTAAAAACTATCTGTGAACTCATGAGGCATTACTGTATTTCGACTTAACTATTAAAAACTACGAGTACGACTAAAATTACTATTAGCTATAACGACGAGAGCGACAAATTGTTGGAGGGAGTTTTAAGAGTATAAATTTTAAGAGGAAATTGACGCGGAGTCGCGAAAACAAAACAATTCTAGGACTTTAAGGATCGAAGGCGGCGATAAATTCGAGTTTGTACATAAATAAAGATAGCTATTGATTTGTTTATTAAAAATTAAGAGGCGCGACTATGATTGCTATTACTATTACGATGATTACGACGCGTTTGGCAGCGTTTCGGCAAACAAAAAAACAGATAATTTTACATAAATAAATCTAAGGGTATTTAGGCATTGTAAAGAATATATTGATATAAACTAACGAGAAGCCAAACTATTAAATTAAACGTAAATTAACGTTTCGTTCCTTAAAGGATAATCATTGTAATATTGTAATAAATGGGGCAAATGAGTTTTGCGAGAAAATGTTAGCGGAGAGGACGAGGAGACGCTTTGGCGCGAATTCTAGGCATTATTCGATTAAGATTGTAAAAAATGATGTTCGGATTTGGGTTTCTTTTTGTAAGCACACATCATCCGGATTGTGGATTTTCGTTCAAGTTCCATTCAAAATTGTATGATACGTGTATAAATGATGAATGTATATTCAAATCGACGGGTCGCCGGTTTTCGGCGCGCGTGACGATCCAAAATTGAACAAATCACAACTCGATGTATGAAACAAACTGTATGTGTGGTTATGTAACCTATTTACTGAAATAGCAAAAAAATATTTAAAAAAATCGCAGTTTTACTTATATGCCTAACCCTCTAACACCCAGTACAATAAAATTGTTACTGTTTTGCGGTAAATTATGTTTTCAGATGATCAAAAGGGTAAATAATGATGGTTCTTATGTACTAGTAATTAATTTTCAGTTAAACATGTTTATGTTCCTGTTAATTATCCTTTTTTTAAATTATTTTATTATAAACTATTGTTTAACATGGGCAACCCATCTTGTTTAGTTTAGTTTAGACTCCTGCCGCTGGTGGCGCCACCGTACGGTGCGTTGCAATCGTTACAATAACCTCCTCGGTCGCACATGTTTTCAAACGCGGCTGGCAAGCTTTTGCCTGAAGCGTGTTTTTCTTCTTGTTTTCGCAAATTATAAGAACGATTCCCGTAAATGTTAAATTAGTTATTGTTTTTTTATGGTTAGTGCGCAGCCGGCAGCATGAAAATGACGAATAAGGCAGCTGAAAAGCGCAAGTTGCCAGTGCAGGAGATTCACGAAGACAAAAGTGTCTACAATGAGGTTTGTAGCACTTATTTGTTTATATTGTTCGTAACTATATACATTAGTTTAGTATGGTCTGAACAAGTAAACTTTTAGGACGATGACGACGACCTGCTAAACATTGTGAATGGTGAAGATGAAGATTCTTCGGATTCAGATGCAGAATATTCTGACAGTATTGAAGATGAAGATGAGGAAGAGCCTGGATCAAGTGTAGATGAGATTGATGATGCATCGTCAGGATCAGAGAATGATGATGACGATGATGATGATGATGAAACCTCAGAAGATGAAAACATAGAAGAGGTTGAAGAAGAAGAAGAAGAAGAAGAGGAAACAGAAGAGAATGAATTGAATAATGAATCACTAGAGTCTTCTGAAGAGGAAGAAATAAAACCCACAAAATCAATCACAACTGAAAAGAAAACAGCAGCAAAGCCAATAAAAACGAAAAATGCTTTGACAAAGTTAGTTGAAGAGTCGCAGAACTCTACAGTTGAGAAGAAACCAGATGAGTATGATGAGGACTCTTCAGATGAGGAAGACATAAGGAATACAGTTGGCAATGTGCCAATGAATTGGTATGATGAGTATAAGCATCTGGGTTATGACTGGGATGGCAAGAAAATCCTGAAACCTGAGACTGGAGATCACTTGGACGAGTTTCTCAAGAAGATGGAAGACCCGGACTTTTGGCGGACGGTTAAGGACCCTCAAACCGGGCAGGACGTCGTCCTAAGCGAGGCCGACTTGAATTTAATTAAGAGGATTCAGTCGCAGAAGGTTCCCGACGAACAGTTTGATGAATACGCTGTGAGTTTCCACTTTTTAAACTTTAACTTTCTACGTTCAGCAATAAAATCGAAAACCCTTGTCATTCACAGCCTTGGATCGAATGGTTCACGTCGCAAGTCGAGCAAATGCCTTTGAAGAAGACCCCGGAGCACAAGCGCTCCTTCCTGCCGTCGAGATCCGAGGCGAAGAAAGTCTCCAAGATCGTGCACGCTCTGAAAATGGGCTGGAAGAAGACGCTCGCCGAGAAGGAGGCGCAGCGCAAGAAGAAGACTCAACAGTTCTACATGCTGTGGAGCACGGACGACCAGGAGGAGGAGGAGATGCGTCGCATCCACAAGCACATCGCCGCGCCGAAGCGCCACTTGCCCGGACACGCCGAATCTTACAATCCGCCGCCGGAATATCTCTTCGACGCGAAGGAGCTGAAGCAGTTCGAGCGCCTGAAGAACGCGCCGTGGAAGCGAAAGCTGCACTTCGTGCCGCAGAAGTTCGACTCGCTGCGCAAGGTGCCGAGCTATCCGAGGTACATCAAGGAGCGTTTCCTGCGGTGCTTGGATTTGTATTTGGCGCCTCGAGGCATCAAAATGCGCCTGACCATCGAGCCGGAGGCGTTGGTGCCGAAGCTGCCGAGTCCCAGGGACCTTCAGCCGTTCCCGACGGTCATGTCGATCGTGTACGAGGGACACAAGGACATGGTGCGCTGCATCAGCGTCGATAAGACCGGACAGTATCTCGTCTCCGGCTCGGACGACTGCACGATCAAGCTGTGGGAAGTGAACACCGGCAGATGCGTCAAGACCGTCCCGGTCGAGGGCGTCGTCAGGTCCGTCGAATGGTGCCCGAGCGCGTCGCTGTCCCTGATCTTGGTCGCCGCCAACAACATGGTTCTGCTGATCAATCCCCACGTCGGCGACACGTTGATTTGCGAGAAGACCGACGAGCTGCTCAGGGAAGCGCCGAAGTCGGAGCAGCTGATCTCCGAGCGCGTGCGCACCACCGTTCAGTGGGAGGACGTCGGCGAGGAGCAGTACGCGAAGGGCGTGCGGCTGATGATAAAGCACTTCAAGGAGGTCGCGCAGGTCACCTGGCACGGCAAGGGCGACTACTTCGCGTCGGTGATGCCCGAGGGCGCGAACCGGTCGGTCATCATCTCGCAGCTGTCGAAGCGACGCTCGCAGCTGCCGTTCAGCAAGAGCAAGGGCCTGGTGCAGTGCGTGCTGTTCCATCCGACGAAGCCGATGCTGTTCGTGGCGACGCAGCGGCACGTCCGCATCTACGATCTGGTGAAGCAGCAGTTGGTCAAGAAGCTGACGACCAACTCGAAGTGGATCTCCAAGATGGCCGTGCACTCGGGCGGAGATAACTTGCTCGTGGCCACCTACGACAGGAAGATTTTATGGTTCGACTTGGATTTGAGTACGAAACCGTATCAGACCCTCCGATTGCACGGCATGGCGGTGAGGGGGATCGCGTTCCACAGAAGGTATCCGCTGTTTGCGTCAGGGAGCGATGACAGAAACCTGATTATCTCACACGGGATGGTTTACAAGTAAGCGTTGACGTTCTGCGTGGTTTTAAAGGTGAAAATTCTATGTTGTTTGTTTTGCAGTGATTTATTGAAGAATCCGTTGATCGTTCCGCTGAAACGCATCCAGGATCATCAGGAGTACGATGACTTTGGCGTTTTCGATGTGAAGTTCCATCCGTTGCAGCCGTGGGTGTTTTCCTCCGGCGCGGACTCGACTATTAGACTTTATTGTAATTAACTAACGTTTAAATTTTGTTTAATACCAGGAGAAATAGGACAAACATTGAATTTCACTTTATACGTTTGCCGTCGCATTGAGTAAAAGAAAAATTGAAATTTGCCGTAACTATCGTTCTAGGCGACGTATTCGTCTTTTAATTCCAATCCGATTTGATGTATCATACTTGGATTTCTCGGGAAATATTAATGATACAGAAAAAGGCTTTGCTCCGTTTGATGCAATATTAAATTCTGCGTCGATTATTCCTTTTGATTGGACATTGTTTCAAAATCAATGTATGACATATCAAATCGGACCGGAATTAAAAGTCGACTGAAAATCACTCCACACTTTATTCCATGATTTTGGCCAAAAATCTCGTTAGGTCATAACATCGAAGACAGAAATGAGCATTGCGATTTTTGCACATTTTGGAGACGAATTTCTCCGAAAATATTAGCGGCAGAGATAAAGCCCATGAAATTGGGTTCTCAAAATTTGAAATTTTCGGAAAATATACCAAAAAGCGCGTTGGAAACGCATATCTCGGAAACTATTAGCGATAGAGAAGAACGGTTACCACGGTTCGAATCAGCGTTAAATACCGCGTCGATCGAGTACATAGAAGTTCAAGAAATCGAAAAATTTTTTTGAAATTTTCGGCAAAATTTCAACAGGGGTATCCCTTTTGAACTTTTCGACTTTTTGACACTTGAAAAACGGACGTTTCCAACGCACATCTCGGAAACTATTAGCGATAGAGAAGAACGGTTACCACGGTTCGAATCAGCGTTAAGTACCGCGTCGATTGAGTATATAGAAGTTCAAGAAATCAATCATTTTTTCTTACCACATTGACTTAAAATTTCGGAGTCGAATTTCTCCGAAAATATTAACCGTAGAGGAAAAGGCTTACAGCCCTTCGAATCAGCGCAAAATTCCGCATCGATTGAGCCCATAAAATTTGGTTCTCAAAATTTGAAATTTTCAGAAAAATTACCAAAGTCGAAATCTTGTTTATCACCAATAATATTTAAAGCAGCGAAGCAACCCTGATTAGACAAATGTCTAATCGTTTTTAAGCCATAAATATTTATTAAACATCTAGCGTTAAATCACAATTAAACGTTAATATACAATCACGCCGAACAACAAGGAATCAATAGTTACATACAATTCTTTACAATCAATCTCAAATATTGCACCGCAAACAGCGAATATTAAATTACGAACACATTTTCGACATTCGCATATCATTGCAGCGAACATTTATACTAAACAGCGCATCCTGGCAATATTTACAACTGAACTTACGACGAATCATCGAGTATTGGCTTGAGAGCAACGTTGAAATAAGTTAAATAGCTTAATGTGTAACTGTAACTCGGGGACGAAACAAAAGAAACTATTGCTATATATACAGCAGTGTCCTTCGCACCAATTAGGAGTGTGCGCGTCACTTAAACGAGTTTATAAATATCACAGCACATGAAGCACTTTGCAATCATTATCCTTGAAAGACATCGTCAAGTTTTGCGATAAGGCTCAGTGGAAGGTTGGAATTTTAGCTTTCGACATCTTGTACTGCTTCAAGTCTTCGTCCTGCGGCAGGGCGGAGCCTTCCTGGACGGGGGTGCCGTCCAAGTGCACTTTAACGACCATCGGTCCCGTCAAAGGAGCTCCGTCGCCAGCGGCCATGTCGTCTTCGTGATCTTGGCCGGCGAAGGATTGCTGTCCGGGAAACTGTCCCTGTGGCCGCGGCTGGTAACTCGCGGTCTGCTGCGGGACGTAACCGCCCTTGGGACTCACGTACTGAGAAGGACCGTTGGCGATGACGAATCCTTTCGGCGGCGGCAGACGATAAACCACAGTCTCGATCTTGGCGGAGGCCGCGCCGGCGAATTCGCCGTTCGATCCTTTCCAGGCGAACTGATCGTCCTCGTACGAGTTGGGCTTGGCCGTGATGGTCCTGTAATTACTTGCGACGCTCGTCGGACGCGTCTGCTTCTGCTGTTTCGTCTTATCCATCATCTCGTGTCCTTCCATCATCGAATCCCAAACTGCAACGTAACCAACAAATTAGTCAAATTAATCAATGCAACATTAAACAAGAATAATCATGCAATATATCAGAAGAGATATAATTTACTTTAGTCTTTAATAGTGCAAAAAGTAATGAATTATCGTTAAAAACGACTTAATTGCTATTAAAATCGTAAAGTGTTGCATAAATTGCTTCAATGTCAGGATAAACTATTTTTCCGGGTATATTAGAACAATTACAACCAACACAGATTAAATTTAATTACGATATATCGCTAGCACGTTAAATTGACTATAATTTACTTGTACCATAATTAAATTTGCATGGAAATTGGAAAAGTTGTGCAGCAAGACGTGAAATAATACGAAATGTGTAAAAGTTGCACTTTTCCCGTGCTGTGCACCAATTTCAAGGCTTATTTCACATTGGAAAGCTGGACATAATTAATTTATGGTTTAACATAATTGTCTAGGATAAAAAACATGCTTAGTAGGTAAATTAGTATGATGATGCAAGGATGAGCAAACGCACAATGCGCAGAAACACACCGCTGACTTTAAAGACCAATTACTCAATGATGATTAATCTTCATCAACTAATATCATACGGGATAATGTTCAGAATTTAATTGGCTGTAATTATCATCTCGGTTAATTATAATAGAATGAGGTTCATAGTAATAACGAGCAAAAAATGTGCAAAATATTTGCCCATTAAGCATTTTAAGCAATCATTTAGTGCAAAACCCATAAAATTAAAAACTGCAGACGATCGGGAATATAATTATCTATAATTCGAAACTAGAATCAAGTAATTTGATCGATCACACCTCGAGTTATGAGCGTTGACCGTAAAACGCGATTAGTGCGCGATTATCAGCCGTTAGCGCGTGCAGAAAATCACCGCGCACGATTGTGATTGATATTTCCTTCTCCTTGGAGCCTGGAAATACCCGCGGCGTGAAAGATCAAGGCGAGTTCCGGCTGCGGCGCGCGCGTCACTCGTTCTCTCTCGATGCGCGTTTATCGCTTCATTTAAATTCTTCATTATGCATGTGTGCCGCGCAAACTGATCGGATGATTTACGAGGTTTCAAGGCAAAGTCCGCCGTCGGCTCGGCGCGCATCGCGCATTGTTGCGACGCCCGCGGGCGAGCAATTAATCGAACCGTCGAGACGCGTTTTCCGATCGCGGCGACAACAAAGAACGCTCGAGATAAAGCGAGCGCGAAATTGGGTTGCTAGCATTGAGGCGACGAAAACGGCGAAATGGGAAAGGTCGCGTCGCGAGCGGACTTATCGAGCAGACGAACGTACTCAGCGTGTGGGCGCCGCGCTGGTACGGATCCATCGTGTCCAGGTGATCTTCGGGCATGTCCTTCAGCTTGCCGAGGCCGAACTTCAGCAGCTCGCGGTTGCAGTCGCGCATGTCGCTGAGCTCGCAGAAGTCGTCCACTTGATTGGCGAACATCGAGTACAAGTACGACATCTGAAACGTAACCAAGCATTAATCGCACGCTCGGGCATTTCGCGTCGCTGCGCGCCGAGATCCTTGAGCATCGAGTTCAAAAAGTCAACAGCTCGACGCATAATCGCGCCAATTAAACTTTACACCTTACGACATTGACATTCTGCATTCTGGCATTTTCCGCTGCGACGTTATGATCTCGAGTCCGGAGGCGATAAAGCGACGCGCGGCTTGTAAAAATAGCCGGGAAGTCGTAAGAGTTATGCAGGAATTTCGCGCGAGTAAAAATATCTCGCACATCGAACACGTTTGTCCGGTTGCTTTACTTTGACAAGCTCTAACTAGCACGTGCAATTAAGTAAATTGCCAAGCACAGGTACCATTTTATAGGTAATTTTATCTGCTTAATTCCAGCGTATAAGTATGTCCGTTTTGAATAACTTTGTGCCAGTTATTAATGAGAATGTGGAAAGTATAAATTTCTTGTTAATTGGTAAACTGGACGTCTGTAATTATGCTTTATCGATATTTTCAGAGTTATTGGTATAAATAAATAGTTAGTTTATTTAATTCTGCATATTTTAAGATGTGATTTGTGCAGTTTCTTTAGAAATCGTAAAAGTTATCGCGGATTTTCTTTCTTTCGGATAATCGCATACTTCCGAACTTTAGCGTCACTTTAAAGCCTAATTACACCATGATCCCGAATGCTAATTGACTTCATTTTAGCAGCAGTTTATTTAGAATTTAATTATCTTTAAGGCAGGTGATATTCATGAGCTTTTAATTAAAAACAGAAACGGAATAAACGAAAACACAAAACGCGTCGTTTGTATGTAAAAATTTCCAACTTTTGACTTTGACTAATAATTACCTATTGTTACAACTAATTACGAATTAATTTTAGGACTAGGGATTGTAGACAATTTAACTGGCTTTATTTTAAGACTAGCCGGAAGTAATTTGAACGAGAATCGCGGAAGTTATGACTAAAAATGTGAGCACAAACCTTTTCGTCTTTGCTCAAGTATTCCCACATTGGAATCGCAGCGGATTGGACATCCGGTGCCACGAAAACGGCGGCCCCGATGGCGACAAGTAGGCCGCAGCAGACGGAAGAACGTCTTTGGGTGCTCATCTTGTCGTTCGTATCTTCGTCGCTTATCTGTCTTATCGACACGTCCTGCACTTTCTTCTCGTTCCGAACCGTTAAGTCAACCGCGCGGCGTTCACAAACAGTTAATATCGATGAGTCGTCTGAAGTTGAGTTAACTTGAGCGCACTCGGTCACAGATGAAGTACTCTTGGAAAATGAGAGCAGCGCGTGATCTCGATGCTTCGAAGGCGAGCCGCGAATTGAGCGCGCTACTCGCGCGCCGCCGACTTTATAGCCTGAGCTCAACTAAAGTCACCTTAGCTCGCCGACGACGGTGCTGCTACGGCGCTTACCTGCTCGTGCCTGATGACGCACGTCCTCCGCGCTCGCCGTAAACATTGTTACCGCACGTAGATCCTCGTAGAATCGCCCAGACTCGCAGAAAATTCGATTCGATTTCGAATTCTGGCGAGGAATCCCGCGTCGACGGATGACGTCATTTCGACCACGAGCTGGAACAGAATCGAGACTTTAATCAAATTATTTTTTGTAGAAAGCCGTCGGGGAACAATCGGGGATTTTCGTAAACAGGAAGCGGACGTTTTCTGACGCACGAGGAGCCGGGATTTCGCGCAAAGGATGCGCAGTTCACCAATTATGTAATCGTTCGGTGTTTTTGTCCTCGATTCGGTATCTTTCTTTATATTTCATGTGGCAAATGTCAGCGATTAGTTTTGATATAGCTGGAACATCTATTTTAGGACATGATAACCCTTTGGTATCAGTTTAAAGGCTTAGAAAGAATAAATAAAGCGGGAATAATTGACCGGATTATAGAAATTCTTATTTTTACTACTTTCCGGCACCTCAGGCAGGAATTATTAAGCCAATTAGGCGATATTATATGTTAGATTAAAGTATATTTAATTGGCTTCAATTAGAGACTACGTTTGTTCAAATTTGATAAAAAATGTTAATGTTATTAATAAAATAGTAAGCTCATGACTCAACTTTTCACTTTGTGTTTTTTCCTGGTTTGAGGCGCCGTAAACAAATCCAATCATCAAGCCAATTGTAAATATAAATAAAGCGCTTAATTATCTTTAAATTGACGTATAATTAATAAGTTTTGGACAACTCTCGCCAAAGTTATGATAAAAATCGCAGTTTTTTCATGATTCTTCTACTCTTCCTTCAAAAACATATTATTATCTTTAATAATCTCGTAACAACAAATGTTAATTAGCTTAATTTCGGTGTAAAACCTCCGGATCGGTGATTTACACGCGAAAAGGCGCAAAAAGATCGTCGAATTTACGAGCAGCCAGCGAAAACATTGCAATTTGTCACGCGAATGTTTTCGCGACATTTTCGACGCGTCAGGCGATTTAAAAACGATGCAGAGACGAAATTTATCATATTCCGGCCCGCCGTGCCCGTCGCGGTGCCGACGCATCCTGGGCACCGGCGCGGCGCCCGTTTTGTTTTGCGAATTCCGAAGAATTCGCCGAGGCGCGCGACAATCGGTGACATCGATCGGCGCCAATGTTTTTCGCCGCGCTCGCCGGCATCCTCTCACGACGCCTACGCTCTTGCGGCGCAAGATAAATGCGAATTTTATTAATGAACTCGTCGGATTACAAGTGCAAACACGCGATGACAAACAAAGCGGCAAAAAAGGCGTGGAATGTAAACAAATCGTCGTGCAACGTCGTCGAGATTTGCTCGGAGATTTCTCGCGGGAAAACCGCGTTTTTCCGCGGGGAACGAGCGTTCGAATGTTTAGGGATTCCTTGGGGGCAGCTTTCGATAGTTTCGCGCAGTTTACGAGCGTCCGAACGTCCTTTTCGGCCTCGTGCCGAACTGAGGAATGCGAGAGGCGCCAGCACCCGGATGCTGGACGAGTCGCGGTTCGCCTTCGCCTTCGGCCCGGCGGGCTGCACGCGCGCGATATACGCCGAAAAAATGTCAACGATTTTTACGATGTTAGACGAAAAAAACGGCGCCGCCTTGGGCCGGCGCGACGCCTCGTCGCCGCGAGTCAAAGGTCGCGAGTCAAAAGTGTCATTAGTAAAATCTAACCGCATTTTTACGCGTTATCCTTGCACGCCGCTCGTCCCGAAGCGATTCGATAACTCGTAACTTACGGCTTGTTGATCGCGGCGGATTGATTTCGCGCGCGCGATGTCCTCGTCGCGAGCATCGCGCGTTCCTTCGAACGTTCATCGCGATAATGTCTTCATTTCCGCGTCGGACGATACGCGCGTTTCGTTGTCGCGAAGCAGGAAACGTCCCGAGCACCCTTGAACTTACCTTCGGCCGCGACTTACCTTTAAACCGTCGGCAACGCGCGCTCGATAAACAATCGGTGTCGTAAACAATTTTGCCAACTTCCGACACTTGAATCAATACATGAAAACGCGCAATTAGCAAAACTATGCGTGTAATGTATACTCGATAACATGTTCCTAATTGTTTCGCTATTAAAACTGCGCGCGTGCGCAATTAGCACCCGCTTAAGTAGTGCACGAACGAAGAAAAGTCTTTGGAACTTAATTACGACTTTTACGATTGTTTGCAGCGCTTCGATTCGGAAATTCGTCGATTTATGGCCGTCTACACCTTCGCAGGTGATTCGGAAGGCCTTAACGTGTCAAATTCGAGGTTTCGACATTGATAGAGTGCGATTGAACCGGCGGGCTTCGTTAGTTCGTCTTAAGTCATCTCTCAAGAGCGCAATCATGTCAAGTAAATCGCTGTGACTTTTGTTGTGACATCAATCATCGTAAAACGCATCCTTGGATGATCGAAAACATCCGAGGCGATCGAAATCAATCGGTGAATTCAGGCGATAAAAATGTTCGATAGCCGTAGACGATCCAACACATCCAAGGATTAAAAATGTAGATGTCCGCAGGAAAACTAGAAGAAACGCGAATAACGAAAGTGATCGCAAGCGCATCTGGAATATTGAGGTCGAGTTTTAGGCGGCTTGCAATTAGAAGCAAGAGCACAACGTGTAAGTGCGTGCCGATTAATGTGCCTCGACGGCGTCCGCGATATTCGAAAGAAAACTAAAAAGAAAAGCGTCGAGCGTGTTGAGAGCGTCCGACTTTCACCGCCGGCGACGGCGCGCGATTCGAAATTATCATAATGACGAGCGCTAACTGCAGCGGCGATGGTTACGAACGGCAACAACAGCCGCAGCTAGAAAACGAACGATGGAACAGGCGTCGAATGGTAATAAAAGGCGTCTTGGGTCTTTAGCGCCGCGCCGCACTGTCTACGAACGGAGCATTTTAACTCCTCATAAACTCTCCTTTGCAACTTATTTGCAACTATCAATTTATTATTTGAATTATACGTCATTTTAATCAGGAATAGTTGGTCTTTCCTTGGTCATACTTATTTTGCAGATAATTCTGTTCGGGCCTGCACAAGAGGCTCTCAAAGTCGGTACAGTTTTCGTGTTGAAATTGACCGTCACTTTCAATATACGATAACTTTTATAAAATAATTGTCAAACAAACGTTTTCTGTTTCTTAAATATTATGCATGTTATGGAGAATGTGGCAATGTGTTTAATTTGGTTATAATCACATTGTTAGTATACAAAATTTAAATAATTAATTTATATGTTATATGTTTTCAAGTTTAATTTAAAGGGTTTCCTCCGCTTTCCTCCGCGATGAGTCTATGGCCAATAAATAGCTTATATAACTAGTTATTTTATCCATGCATTTTTAGCGAGCGATTGGGGGCGGCTTGAAGGCTAAAAAATGTTAAATTCAGCGTTGCCCGAATACAACTTGGCAAGGTGTATGACTAGTTGCCATTTCCATTTCCATCGTTTAGTTCGTTCGAATTCGGAAGATTTGAATTTTCCCGCGGCGTTAGTGTCTTCTTAGTCGAGCAGTAACTTCGGTTTCCAACCAACGAAAACAATGATGGCCGCCAAATGCACTTTGCGTGGACAATGCTGCCAACTGAATCGCAACACCATTTCCATCGTTTGGTTCGTTCGAATTCGGAAGATTTGAATTTTCGCGCGGCGTTGGTGTCTTCTCAGCCTGGCAGTAACTTTTCGGTTTGCAACCAACGAAAACAATGATGGCCGCCAAATGCAGTTTGCGTGGACAATGCTGCCAACTGAATCGCAACACCAGTTTCCATCGTTTGGTACGTTCGAATTCGGAAGATTTGAATTTTCCCGCGGCGATAGTGTCTTCTTAGTCTGGCAGTAACTTTTCGGTTTCGGATTTTTATTATAATATTTACAATGTAAATGTTATTATATCGCTCACTTTCAATTTCTTTTTTGCATGATTTCTAGCAGAATGAAAATTTTATTAGAATCACATAGTAAATTTATTTAAGAGTGTGTAGAAAACATTTCAGAATCGTATCTGCAATAGTTTTAAAGTTATACGTTTTTATACGTAAAACTCGCCAATTCGTAGCCTGTGCGCCGGCGACGGCGCGCGATTCGAAATGATCGTAATGACGAATGCTAACTGCAGCTAGAAATGAAAATGAACGAAGGAACAGGCGTCGAGTGGTAATAAAAAGCGTCTTGGGTCTTTAGCGCCGCGCCGCGCCGGTGCCGAGTGGAAGAAAGTTTCGCGTGATTTGAAACGATTTTAAAATGGACAAAACGTTTGCGTCAAACAAAACCCGAGGCACAATAGAAACAAACGACTCCGGCGCAGCCTAGCGTTGAATGCTAATGCTAAGTTGAACGGGTCAAGAGTTCTTTGACGGAAACCTTCGTGCAATTCGTTACTAGTGAAAACTAAACACACTTGAGTACAATCGAGAACTATGCGTGATTGTTCGAGATTTTCTGTTTATCATCATGTATACATTCACAAGTTGGGTTTTGACGTTTGAACAACGTGAAGTGTTTGCTTCGTTTGATGTTCATTGTCGTTATTCAGTTTGTTAAGTTTTATTGATTGTGTTGATTGAGTGAAAAGAGAACCGTTTTGATTCTCAGGGATGAAAAATTGGCAAATTTACTGAGCTGATTTTGAAACCTCTTCACAGAAAAACAACTTAAGTAACTACACCACATAATATACGAAATTAAATTACATGAACTTGGGATTATTTTAAGGTATAAATGATTCATTTCCTTCGAAAAATGGGAAAGTTATTAGGAAATTAATAAATTGCTGCGAGGAAAGTGACCATGCTTTAAGTTATGAAGTCATAACATAAGAAGCACCAAACCAATGAAACTAAATTTAGATAAATTTAAATAAAGTACATTTACTTGGCTTTAATTTAAAGTTAAATTCGTTGCATTCCCTTCAAAATTGTCGAAGTTATGAAAAAAATCGTAAAACGTTGCGAGTAAAGTGGCAGGAAAAGGTGCGGTAAACGAATTGCATAATTAGTCGTCGTTAATGAGCACTCTACAACACATCTTACGATGGAATATGTTCAGAATCTAATTTTCTTTAAGGCGGTATAAAGTTTATATACATTTTGTGTAAATTGTATTAATTATTCGTAAATACCAACAATAAGGAAAAATCCAACGATTTTTTCAACTTTTCATAACTTTTTGTCGATTTACGACGGTGTAAACAAATTTAATCGCCATACCAATTATAAATATTAATAAAACACTTAATTGTCTTTAAATGTTCATATAATTTATAAGTTTTGACCAACTCGCACCAAAGCTACGACAAAAAAGCGTAAAACATAAAAAATTCTACTTTTTCGACACCATCGTGATTATTCCACGAGTCTTCCGAAAAAAACTCGTTTAATAATATCGCGAAAGTAAAGTTTAATAAACATATTAATGATACCATTAATTTGTCAGGAATACGATCCTCCAGTTGTTAAATTTCTGGCTGCAAAGTGTGAAAACATAAAAACAAAGATGTCACACAATAAAGTACAAGACATAGGATATCAAATGGCACATAAAAATACCTCGAAGAATATGTAGAGTTTGGAATGTCGATTGTTTATAATAAATATATATTATTGATTGTTTTATTCAGTTTAGTTCGCCGTGATGTCTAGTCGAGATCATCATCAAATCATCACAATCGGACAGTCCAATAATAACGACGAACTGGAAGAGCGAAACGTGTTTGCCGAACAGACAAAATTAATAAACGAAATGTTAACGACGCTTAACGACGTGCCAGAAACAAACAAATGACTAACGACGTAATTCTCGATTCAAACAAACCACGCACCGAGAACACAAGGCGTTTTTGGTCAAGCGAAGCTTTCCTAATTAAAATATTCTTCGAGTTACGTCAACGACGGTCTTCTGGATTTTTCTGCAACAAAATCGCTCCTAATTAGACCTGCGTGACTCATCCGGGTTGGCGAGTAAATTCCGTTACGGATACGGTTTTTAAGCGCACGCTTTATGGTGTCGATTCGTGCGCGCGTGTGAGCGAAAAATATTAATGAAGACGTTCAGACGTGGCGATGGAACGGAGGAATGTACATCCGGCGGGAATTACCAGAGATGCAATCTTCGCGTCTTCTTCTTTCGCATGCGAAGCCGGCGCGCCGGTTATGATAATAAAGGCGACGGGCGCAGCGAGGCGAAAAAGTCGAACGTGGAATTTCGCGCTGCGGGCGCGCGGAGGAACGACGATCGCCTCGTCTTTTGTTTACGATTAGTTTGTTGACGTCCCGCCGCCCCGGGCGAGACGCTAGCGCAAGATGTAAGATGTAAATCTGCGAGATACGCTCGTAATCGATTCCCCGTCCGAAGACGAGCAAAAAAACGGCGAGGAATGTCGAGAATGTTTGGAACTCAAAGGTGGCGAAGGGGACTGCTTGTAAGAAGGATTTTTTCTAGTGAGATGGTGCTAGAATGACGTAAATTTCACGCGCAATCGCTTAGAGGACGCAAAAAACAACAAAATCGTCGTCAGAAAGGTGATCAAAGGTGAAACACTTTGTGATTTCATCTTCGCGGTGCGCAATTTTTGATCGCCGACCGCGCCCGCTTGATAAAAAGAGAAAGGCGAGCAAGAAAGGAGAGAGACATAGCTGCACCTGCCACTCCCGTTCACTAGCTCTACCTGCTGGATCTCTGGTTGAACTACGCGTACTTCTCACTCTTTCATCTCGCCGTTAGCGACGAAATTTCATCACGAACGTTTGCACACCATGGCGGAGACTTGTTATATTGAGGAGATCTTGTCGAGACGCTGCAGAGAAGGTCGTCGCGCGACCTTCTTGGGAATTTTTACCTACGCGCGCTTCTCGCACGAATACATCATCGAACCCATCCTAAAAAACGCGAGAAATAAATTGTCGTTTATCCTCCTTTCATCAATTAATCACTGTCACTCACTTTTTCGCCGTATGTTTTTTTTACAATGTTCCGGTACATTCTAGAAATCATTTTTCTGGCGACAATCGCCACCGGCTTGATCCAGGAGACCTCGGACCTCGCGCTGCTGAACCCGCGCGTCTGCCGCCTGCACATCAGGCGGCGCGCGTCGATGGACTACTGCATCGGCGTGTACGTCGCGCCCTCGTGGATCCTCACCGCCACCGCCTGCCTGGACAAGCGCGCCGAGGACGGCAAGATCATGGAGCTGCTCATCTGCACCGGCGCCATGAAGTTCCTGCCGAACAAGTGCGACCAGGGCATGCTGGGCGTGAAGATCGTCCGCCATCCCGAGCAGGATCTCGTGCTCGTCGAGTCGGACTACGACTTCGACGGCGGGCGCTTCGTGCAGTCGCGATACGTCAGCGGCGATCCCGAGCTGGACGTCGTCAAGGAGCAGTACAACCACACGTGCTACGCGGTGGCGTTCAAGCACGCGCCCGAGCAGGTCGTGCCGCCGCTGGACTGGATGGTCAAGTACGAGATGTACCTGGGCACGTGCGAGACGGCGCACCACGTGTGCATGCTGAACGGGTCGATGTACTGCCTGGGAAATTCGGGCGGGCCGCTGTTCTGCAGGGACACGCTCGTGGGCATCCTGCGGTACGACGACGCGCAGTGCAACCGGTCGTTCGTGCCCCGAGGAGGGAAGGTGGACGTGTACACCAAGGTGCTGGGCATGGGGGAGTTCATCGAGAAGGCCGAGCAGATCGACCACGACCCGAGCATGGACTGGAATCGCTCGCGCGACGTCGGAGCGGGCGTCGCGCATTTATTCGTTGCAATGGCGATACTGACAGCGGCAATTATACATTTGTGATTTTCTCGACCTCGTGCTGCCCCTGTTCGATGCCGTAGTGCATCTCGTCGCCTCTGACGTACGCCCAGGACATTCGCAAGGAGGTGAAGCCGATTCCGACCTCGCCCGAGGACGAAATGGCGATGGCGCCCGCCGTTTCGCCCACCCTTTCGGTCATGCTCGCGACGCCCTCGCTGGTAGCGTCCTGCATGCTTTTCCCGCCGGCGTGCAGCTCCAAAATGTTGTAGGCCAGGCAGACTTTCATTATGGACTCGCCGTGTCCGGTGGTGGAGACGCAGCCGCGCGCGTCGTCCGCGAACGTGCCCGATCCCATCTGGGACGTGTCGCTGCATCGTCCCGGCATCTTTCCCTCCCGACCGCCGGTGGACGTGGCGGCGGCGACGCTGCCGGACGCGCCGATGGCGACGCAACCCACGGTGCCCATCTCGCACTTGGGCTCCCGCTCCTTCGCGAGGATTCGCCGCAAATCGTCCAGGCGTTTGCGCGTCACCAGCGCACCGGGTTCGAGCAGCTCCAAGCCCTGGTCGATCGCGAACCTCCTCGCGCCCTCCGCGCCCAGGATGGTGTGCTGGGTGTTCTCCATGACCTTCCTCGCCAGGGTGATGCAGTTCTTCACGTCCTTGACGATCGTCACGGCGCCGCAGCTTAGGTCCTCGCCGCGCTGGATGCTCGCGTCCATTTCCACCTCGCCGTCCGTGTTCACCACGGAGCCTTTTCCGGCGTTGAAGTTCTCGTCATCCTCGAGATATCTCACCGCATATTCGACAGCGTCCAAAATGCATCCTACAATCGTTAAAGTTTAATTAAGCGCAAATTAATAAGCGTACTATAGGCAACCAACTACAGACAACAGAACTTCGAAAGTTTTTATTTGATTTCCAAATCAATACCTGTTTCCTTTAACTTTCTATAGCCCACCAGCGCGGCGGCTTTCACGCCTTCGATTAGCAAAGGAATCCTGTCGGGATCCTTGATCTCGCCGGCTCCTCCGTGGACCAAAACGACGGGCTCGATCATCCCTTCGATGCTGCGAGTGGAATACTCGCGAAGGATCGTCTGACGACTGAAAACATCTCTGTGCGCTAATCGCTTATATGCTTGCGACGTGGAAGTGAAAAATGTCATAATCTAATCGTTGAACGTAGACGAACGTCGCTAGGAGACATAATATTTACAGGAAATGTTTAATCGAGTTCTACTTACCGAAACAACGCGAGCGTGACAAGCTCGGCAAATATTTCTTTGTTTCACGCCACCGAAATGAGTTAATTATTGGGCGACCCCAGATATGGAACGTTCGGCGACGATTTTCGGTGGAATGCTGCGCCCGGACGCTTGAAAATGAATTTGTTTGCGCTTCGTTATCTCAGAGTGTTGATCGAGTGAGTTGCGTGGAAGCGAGCGCGATTGCAAGTGATGCATCGAAGTTGAACGAACTTGACGATGTGTGCGAAGATGACGAAGAGTATCGAACCTGCGGTTCCTGCAGTTCTCGCAGTTATTCTGCAGTTATTCATCTCATTGGACGAATATATTTGTCGTGTTCCCCTCGGTTTATAACTTTTGAACTATTCAATTAATTTTAATTAACTAAATAGATTTCAATTCCTCGATTACTTCTGCATGACGTACATTATTGTTACGTAGATAATCTAAAAATGTGAAAAGTTATTAACAAAAACGTGCGATGAAACAATTTAACATATTAACTCAACTTCCATCATTTATAACGTTGAAACTGTTCAGTCGATCTTAAAAAACTAAACTGATTATTGCTCCCTGACAAATTCTCCATCGCATATATTATTTTTACGTTCATACTCTAAATATTTTCAAAGTTATCAACAAAAACGTGCGAGCAAACAAATGAATCCAGTTGTTCGGTATTTACTATAGGCAACTTTGAGTACACTCGCACACGTTTCTAAAAAAATAAAAAATAATTAAACAAAAGTAAGTAAATTACTAACGTTATCAAACATTTCTGATGAATAAATAACAGCAGTCCGTGAAAATAAACATTTGACGGACGAAACGCCAGCCCCGCATACGCATTCCTGCTGCCTTTCGACACACTCACGCTCGCTTCCGGGTGGTGCAGGGCACTTGTTTCCAAACCTCTTCTGCCGCAAATTCCCTCGCGATCCTCGACGCCGTCCCGAAATTGCGCCGCAAGATGTTCAGCGAGGACACCAAGGAGCGCCTGTCGATCGTCATCAACATCGGGAAGACTCTCTTCCACTATGGCTTCATACCGACGGTCCTGTACTTAGGTAACCTCGAAATCCGACCGCGTTTTTTCGATCGCCGCCCTTAATAATCGCCGCCTAACGTTGCAATCGTTCGTGTCGCAGGGTTCAAGAAGGGCGCGGATCAAGGCATGCCTGAGATCACCCTGACAAGGTAAGCGAGCCGCGCAAAATGACGAAACGTCTCAGCCAGTTCGAGATGACTAATTTGATGTTCACTTTTCCAGCCTCTTGTGGTAAACACCAACTTCATCCTAGAATGTGATCACCGCATCGACGATAGACTTACGTAAATTTAATCCGCTTGTTTTGTGCTTCTTGTAGCTTCTTGTAGAAGATGTCTTGAGACACACACACACTTTCCTTCTTTGTGCTCGCAGCCGCCACAATGCAAATTGCCATAAGGGGAAAATGTATCGAGACAGCACTCAAGAGGACGAGCAAAATTATAAAAATTGTAAAACCATACATGGTCTGTTGTTCCATCATCTGAAATCAATCTATGAATCAAATTGACCAATAAAAATAACCAATTGAAGGAAATTTTGGTATCTCGCTGCTGTTTGATTAATTACAACTGAAAATACAATTGGTGCATAATTTAGACATAATAACGATTTTACCTGTCGACGTCCACGTTCTCTGTTTGCCCATCTAAGTGATGCGGGGCGAAAAATAATGGAGAAACTTGAGAGGAAGACTGAAAATAGCATTTTCGCCATTTCCCGATACTTAACTTATTATATCTTAACATATTATGAAAGATAATTTGTTCCTCTGTGAAATGATGCTAATTTGGTGAAAATCCGTCGAGTAGTTTAAGAGATACAGGGCGAAAATGAAGGAAAAATCTTTAAATCAAGGAAAAATCCAATAATGACAATTTTTCCGGCGGTTCTTGCATTATATCTGGATATAAAATGAAAGGACATTTGCTCCTTTATGAAATCATGCTAATTTGGTGAAAATCCGCCGAGTAGTTTATGAGATACAGGGCGAAAATGAAGGAAAAAACTTTAAATCAAGGAAAAATCCAATATTTAAAACTTTCCCGGCGCTTTTTTCACCATATCTGTATATAAAAGGAGAGGAAATTTATTCCTTTATATAATAAAGCCAATTTGATCAAAATTCATCGAATAGTTTAAGAGATTCAGGACGAAAAAGAAGAAAACCGCAAAAAAATGGAACAAAAATCAACTTTTCATCAATTTTCCAGCTATTTTCCGACTATATTTTGACACACAATGAAAGAAAATTCATCCCATTATAAAATTCAACTAAAATGAGGATAATCCATGAAGTAGTCTAAGATATACAGGGCGAAAAAGCACAAGAAACGCAATAGAGTTGATTAGTGAAAAGAAAATAAAGTTATCATGCTATTATTAATCGTTTACAACTGAATATACAATTAGACATATAAACAAGTTCAATTATCGAAATCCTTGCCAATCTAGTGATTGTTTACACTTTACATCTGCTGCCTCCCCTGAACTTGAATCAGATTCAAAAATTTCTACACTTTTTACATATATCACAGACTCATGTGCTAAAATTTCATACGTAAATTGATCAACCAGCACCCAACAATATTAACAACATATATTCCATCCCAACTGACCGTCTTAAACAACGAAAAAGAGTCGCGAACCCCGCCAAGAGATTACAAGTTAATTAATAAATTGCCTACTTATTAGTAGTAATAATTAGTTAGAAACGGTTTGGCATTATCTGAACTCCGCTCGCGCCCGTGCCGCGTCCAACCCATCGCTTATAAATAGTCTTAAAAACACTGTAAATAAGTCAGTCATAGGATTCATCGTCTTCGCACAGATTGTGTCACACTGGTGTCATGTCAGACGCCTTCTACGTAGCCTCTTCGGTGAAGTCGCACGTCCGCAGCATCTCGTACGTGCCCTGGGCGTCTTTCTGCGGTTTCCTCGTGCATATCGCGACTACGACTAGGATAAAAACGACGAGCAATATTCCAGCCCTACGAGGAACACAGTGATTAATCGATGTCCTAATCGCCTAATCGGCTGTTTATCGAGTTACCAGAAGAACCATTGATTACTGCTAACACTGCAGCACTTGTTCTTGCCGCAGCAGTACTGCTGCTCGTCTTCGCAAAGGCCGAACTCGCAGTAATTCCCAGCGACCTGAAAAATGCAAATTGGTTCATGTCGAAACCAGGTTTTAGAGTTTGCCTTACCATTTGTACGAATTGCACGAGCTGCGTGACGAGAATAACTACCCACATGTTACGAAGTGGTTTTTATTAATTTAGAACGAATTTATTGGGTTCGATTGGGCTTTGTGCGCGTTTCTTCACGTTTGTTTTGATGCGCGGTCGAAATGCATTGCTGCAGGTTGAAACGAGGCCAGCAGGATTTGACAGGCGTGCGCGTTTATTGATTGCCCTTGCGCAGGACGCGCAGTAAGGATGTATAACATCTATGGAACTATTTTTAACTTTTTAACAGCCTGACTAGAGGAATCAACAGGAAGGGGTTATCGAACTTAATATCTCAAACTACTAACCAATCTATACAAACATATTATTCCAATATTTTATAATTAACACTTAATGAATGCACTTGGAACTATTTTACAGAGATGGCCTAAGCAGGCTGACTTCTCCATGTGGTGGTTCCATCAAGCAAAGTAGATGTACTTGATGCTTCGAACTCCAATAATCCAACAAACTACTTCTTTATTTTATAATTTACATCTTAATTAATATGCTGATATAGAACGCAACTAATTTACAGCGGCGGCCAAAGAAGGGTGACTTCCCCGTGGGCAGATTCAGGCAGCCACAGAAGATATTCCCTAAGCAAATCTGCAACAATCGACAAGTTATTTTTCTAATTTTCCAGCATACAAATGAATTGTTTTCTCAGAATGAACGTACACTTGGGTTCTTTTTCCCATACGTCCTCTAATTCGTCCCGTGAACTGATTCCCGCGCCGCTCAGAGCTTTCAGCAAACCGTCGGTCCTTTTCTGCAGATTCGTCCAAGCCTTTATCATCGAACTAGGCACGCTCAACAAGGACTTGGTGTACTTTTCCAGCTTGGGGAAGACCTTGCCCTCGAGGAGGAAGCGCGCGAACCATTTGTACGCGCCGAGGACGTGCTTGTAGTCGATTTGGCAGTTGGGAAGTTCCCAATTTTGGCTGCCAAAGGAGCCACGAACTGTGCAGTTCACGAAACCTGTGGATGGATTGTAACTGGACCAAAATGAAGAAGTTATTAGATTCTGTCGGTCGAAGGGTTTTCTTGGAGAGAGGATAGTGTTAATTTGGTGGAAATGCATTCAGTAGTTACATAGATACAGGGCGAATAAGAATTAAGAACATAAAACTGCGAAAAGTTGGATTTTCACAAATTTCCCGCAAATTTTCTGAATATATCGTGGAATATAATGAAAGGCACTTTTGTGCTTTATAAAATGGTGCTAATTTTGTGAAAATCGAACGAGCAGTTTACGAAATATTGAGCGAAGAAGAAGAAAAACCGTTTAAAAACCTAAAAAAGTTAAATTTTCACCAATTTCCCGCCAATTTTCTACGTAAATCCTTGCAAAAAATGAAGGAAATTTTGTTTCTTCATAAAACAGCGCTTATTTGATGAAAATCCATTGAGTAATTTACGAAATATTGGGCAAAGAAGAAGAAAACTCGCTTAAAAACCAAAAAAGTTCAATTTTCACCAATTTCCCGCCAATTTTCTGCGTAAATCTTTGCCAAAAATGTAGGGAAATTTGTTTCTACACAAAACAGTGCTCATTTTATGAAAGTTTGTTGAGTAGTTTAAGAAGAACGGGGCGAAAACGAACAAAAACCATTAAAAAATGCAATACCTTGGTTCCGGATCCGACAGCGGTTCGCTGAGATTGCACAAGTGCGGCACGAACCTGACCAACCACTCCGCGTCGATGGCCGTAACGCCCCGCATGTACATCTTGTTCGTCTCGTAGATCTCCTGATAAACGACAAACTCCGGCAGCTCCTTCCTGAGCACGGAGCCCTGATGCAGCCACACGGGCTCCTCCATGTTCATCGCGTGATACGCGTGCTTAAACTTGACCTTGTCCTGGTCGTCCTTGACCTCGTCGGGCGGAACCTTCCTCGCCACCTGATCGCCCATCCCGGCCAAGATGATCTGCCGCAGCAGCTTCGCCTGCAGGTCCGCGGGCGGCTTCAGACTGGGATCGACGGCCAGCTCGCAATCCGGCACGTTCGTCCGGATCTCGTCGGTCAGCTGATGCCTCAGCTTTCGGATCTCGGCGATGGCCTTGTGCCGCAGGCCGTTCTCGCCGCAGAAGCGCTCCAGCTCGCCGCGCTGATGGGCGAACTCCGCGGCGCCGACCGCCCTGAGCAGCACCATCGGATCGCCGAGCAGCCGCGAGTGGCCCGCGCCCGCCCACCGCACGCGGATCGCGTGCCAGCGCCGCCTCGCCTCCTTGACGTCGAAGCGCTCGTCGACGGGCGTCTCCAGGAGCACCTCCTGGACGGACAGCGCCGCCACCAGCAGCACGGTGTAGGGCAGCAGGTCGTGCTGATGGCTCAGCGCCAGCATCTTGCCGTAGCGCGGCAGGACGGGGAAGCGCGCCACGGCCTTGCCCAGCGGCGTGACGCCGCCGTCGCGCAAGGCGCCGAGGATCTCCAGCCGGGAGGCGGCGGCGCGCAGCTGCAGCATATCGGGCGCGCTCGGGAACGGGAAGTTGACGACCTTGTCGATGTTCATGCACTTCATCTGCAGGTACAGATCGTCGACCGGCTTCTCCTGGATCTCCGGCCTGGCGAACTTCTGGAAGACGTCGTTGAACACGGCGCTGGAGTACAGGCGGTAGCAGTGCCCGGGGCCGGTGCGACCGGCGCGCCCGGCGCGCTGGTCCGCCGACGCCCGGCTCGTCCAGTGGACGACGTAGGACGAGACGCCGGTCACCTTGTCGTAGAGCTTCACCTTGGTCTTGCCCGTATCGATGACGTACTTGATTCCCGGTATGGTGAGCGAAGTTTCCGCCACGTTCGTGGCCACGACGCACAGCCGACACCCGAGCGGGGGCGGCTCGAAGACGAGCCGCTGCTTCCTCGACTCGAGGAGCGAGTACAGCGGAAGCACCCACATGGGCTGATCGCTGGTCGGCAGGACCTCGTCGTCGTCGTCGTCGGACCCTAGCAGATCGTCCTCGACGTCCTCGTCGAGCAAATCGTCCCGGTCGTCGTCCCGATCCTGCGGCAAGCTGTAATCGTCGAGATCCACCTTCGGCAGGACCTTCACCTTTCTGTTCGGCTTCCTCGCGCCCTTCTTGGCGCCGTCGAAATCCGTCCCGACTTTCCTCGGATGCTTTCGGTCGAAGTCCTTCTCCGCTTCGATCAGGCGCTCCTTGTTGCGCATGGGAAACGCGGCGCGCAGCTTCCGCACCAGCAGCCGCACCTCCTGCTGCCCGGTGACGAACAGCAGCATGCCGCCCTCGGGCAGGCGGCAGTGCACCTTGCACGCCTTGCTGTACGCCTCCTTGAGGTAGTTGTCCCGCGTGCGCTTGTTGAAGTGCACCGTGACGGGAAACTGCCGGGCGTCCACCCTCAGCACCGGCGGCACGGCCCTGAAGAGGCGCGCGTTCAGCGTGAAGTCCTCCACGCGCAGCGTCGCCGACATTATGATCAGCTTCAGCGGGCTGCCCCTCTTGTGGCGCAGCGGCACGATGCGCGAGAGCAGCCCGAGGAGGATGTCCGTGTACACGGAGCGCTCGTGCGCCTCGTCGAGGATGATCACCGAGTACCTCTTGAGCAGGAAGTCGCTCTGGACCTCCTTGAGGAGGACGCCGTCGGTCATGAATTTGATTCTCGTCCGCTCGGAGACGTTCCCCTCGAAGCGTATGAGGTACCCCACCTGGTCCGGCAGGGACATCTCCTCGCCGACGCGCTGCGACATGGACACGGCGGCGACGCGCCGCGGCTCGGTGACGCCGATGATCTGGTCGCCGAGGGCGTAGCCGGCCTCGTAGAGGAACTGCGGCACCTGCGTCGTCTTCCCGCTGCCCGTCTCGCCGGCGATGATGACGATCGGGTTTTCGGCGATGGTCTCCATTATCTGCTGCTCCTCCGCCAATATGGGGAGCTTCAGCCGCGCGACTTGGATTTCTTCGTCGCGAAGCACCTGGACGAACGTCGCCTTCTTCCTTTCCTCCGTTTTCAGGACGTTCGACTTTGCTTCTGAACATTTCCTCGCGACTTTCTGCTTTTTCGGACTTGGCGCATCTTCTTCTTCCTTAATAACGTCCTTTACAACTTCCTCTGCCGCATTTTCCCCTTTATTCACCGCCCCTTTGCAATTTTCTTCATTTCCTTCCTTACTTTCCTCTTTAACTTCACTTTCCTCCCCGGAATCGTCCTCCTCATCATCCTCCGACTCGGATTCATCAAACCCCACGACGTTAGGATCATTTATCGCCGCCTCCTCTTGAGTTAACGCACTTCGCAGTCTTTTCGCACCTCGAATTGCATTAATCTTAGCTTCGCCATTCAATAAATCCTCATCGCATTTGGGTATCTTTTTGTTGGCGACTTTGTCGGGGAATTGTTGCTCGTAGAAATGTCTCTTTAGGCCTTTTGTTTGCACAGAGGCAATGGAAACCAAGTTATTTAGCTCTTCAGGAGTTGCTTGAACTTTTGCAAGAGCATCAAGTAGGTTTTGCCTCTAAAAATGTATGGAATGTCATTTTAACATCCATTTTGCCCATCGTATAGATGTAGCAAAGTATTTACTCACATTTTCCTTTTTCTTCTTCCTGTCAACAATCTTTTCTAGCCTTTTACGGTGGCTTTTTGACAATATTCTGGTAAAAGTCACTTTCTCCTTCTTCACCTTAGTTTTGCGCTTCTCTGACGGCAAAACTAGCGGGTTCGATGCATCGTGGCTGCCTTTATTTAAATCTTGGTCGATCTCAATCTAAAAATGTTCAATTCATGTAAATATTGAAGAATTAAGATGTGGTTTAGAAATGTGTTTACCTTCTTCGTTGAGGCATTGTCAATTTCAGTGTTTACCACTTGTCTAGCCCTCCAATTGAAGCTCTTTTTACCCATGGTAATAAAACAGAGTCCCGGGTAAATTATTTAGGAAGAATTCACATTAAACAATACGAATTACTGCGTTATTAACCATTTAATTGCAGGTGGTAGAAAGGGAGGTTATACTGTTGACGGGAGACACGGGAGACGCACAAACCAGAATAACCTCTATCAATTCCACGCGGTCTATGCGTATTTTCTGAGTTACTGAATGTTTAATCCCTTTTAATTTACATATTTGATTAGTATGCATGTAAGAAATATTAAATGACCATCAATAATACTGGAGCAGTACAATCAGCTCATTGCACCTGTTGTGCAGGTACATCTGAGCAGAGACAACAATCCTGTACAAACAGATCATGTCGATGGAATGTTCCTACATTAAGAAATGCCAAAATTATAGTTCAAGACCTATAAAACAGGTTTTAAGCTGCGCCGACGCATTAGGTCCGTCCGTAAGGACACGGCCTTGACAAGGACGCGCGCACTAGCCTTCCTAC
>JARRAA010027466.1:0-12144 GCA_030557295.1 Ecitodaemon sp. MM-2014 | reverse complement strand
TCGCGGCCAGGCATAAATTTGTTATTTAAACACTATGGTTATGCAAATTCGTTATCAACCGTGAAATGCGGGGGTCTGACATCATCAGTAAGCAAGCAGCGGTAAATATTCATAATCACCGGCTTAATGTAACCAAACACTAGCATTACCGGCGCCGATCGTCAAAACTGCACGTACCTCAAGCCGTTCCGTCGCTTTCCTAAGTCTCTCGTAATCAACAGTGCCTTGGACAGTCAGCAGCTCCATCATGAAGTCAGCTTCCTGCACGCTGTGCTGAACCAACTCCAGCTGCCTCTCGAACCTCTGCCATAAGATCATCCGGCTTCGCAGCAGGGCCAACAACTGACCGCATCGCTTCTCCAAGGCCGTGTGATTGTCAATCAAACCGGATATCTCTCTTTCCACGGCAATGGGCGAGACGGACACCTTCAGTCGCATCGGAAGCGTGTGCAGCAACTGCCTGAGACTCATCAGGTCCTGCCACAACGTGACCAACTCTTCTCCCATTTCGTAGCACTCGTTGACTGCCTTCTCCACACTCTCGCTGCCCATCTTCTCGGCCGACTCGCATTGATCCAACACGTTGTCAATCCTACCGTGATGTTTTCGAACCCTCTCTAGCCCGCGTTGTATATTGGCCAGACGTTCCTTCAGGAGCTTGCTACCCTCCAGTTCTTCTTGTACCTGCATTTCCAGGCGTTTCGACAACGCCAGGAGCTTTCCAACCTTCTCCGACTCGGTAGCATTGAGCAAACCAAACTTGCCGAGTTCATTTTCAATCGCCTCGATCCTCTTGGACATAATCTGCAGACGACCAACGTAAAGGTCGAGTTCTTCTTCGTGCTTGATGACGCCCCCAAGATGGTCTATATTGGTTCTCAGTTCCTGGAGCTCCTCTCCGAGGATGGTCAGCTTTTCGTTCGTGGGCACGTCCGATGCCGAAATGGTTTCCATGATGGCGTTTTGAATATCCGAGATTCTACCCGACACCTTGCTCCATTGTTTCTGCAGGATTGAATGGAATTGCCTCTGGACATTTTCGTCCGCCACGGGGACGATCTGCATCGACCTATCCAACTGGTTACTGGCGTTCAGACGTAGGGCGTTGTTCACTTCGTGCTGGGCTTTTAACTCCTGCAGCGGAAAAAACAAATCAATAAGAAGTTCATCGCGTGATCAACAGACATTTATTAATTGCGTTATCATAATAAAATTCGCCAACTCACCCAAAACTGGCGCATATTGCTGGGCGCCGATCCAGATGGCACGGTAATCGTGGCCAGTTCCCTTTCGGCGTCCTTCAGCCAATATTCCAACTTGTCGCTCAAGATGTTATACGTTCCCCACGTGTCACGGAAAGCGATCAATCGTATGAGATTATTGTTCACGTCCTCCTGCAACCGCTGAATGATCTCCAACGACTCGCTGTACGCCTGCTCCATGGAGGTGCAGTTCACCAACTCTTGCAACTTGTTCGCCATGTTGTTCAGATGCGCGAGCTTCGCGTGATGCTGAGCTATATCCAGTGACAGGGACTGATACAAATTGATATACTGGTCGTAATCTGCCGAGGTGACGTTGCTCAAATTAGGCACGCGTTGCTGAGCAACCTGCAGCCACTTCTGCTCGTCTCTCATCCCCTGGTCCAGGATGGTCCACCTCGAAGCGGCGAGGGTCATCTGTTGGAATCTACCGGTCGCCTGATCTTGGAGGATAGTACTGGCACGTCTATACAAATCCTGATGCAAAGGAGAATGTTGATTCCTGGTGTCATCATCGAGGTTCTCCTCCAGGGACTCCAAAATGCTTCTGCAGCTGCTCAACGATCCAAAGAACTTTCTGTGGTTCTGAATTTCATCCTGAAGGTGATCCAAATTCTGAACATTAATGGGGCTGATGACTAAGGATTCGGCAATCTCTACAATGTGCCCAAAGTCCTTCAAAGTCTGCTCGTACTCATCGGCGAGAGCTAGATGTTGAATGACCTTCTCCCGCTCAGCTTCGATCCTTCTCTGATGTTGCTTGGATGTCTCGCAGTTGCTGTAAACTTCTTGCGGAATGTTCTTGCCAGGATAATACTGCATCAGACTTCTGGCGTATTGCTTCAGTCTGTGCGCTTCTTCCAAATTCGCTTTGTTGCTGGTGTCGAGATCTTCTAACTGATCAAACTTCTTCTGGGGCGAGGAATCTGCACTGGTAACATCCTCCAACTTCCTACTCACGTCGTTGGAACTGTCTTTGATAGCTTGCACGCGTGTGATAAACTCCTCCCACTTGACGAGGTCTTCAGCAGCTTGTTGTTTATGCTCGTCGGTAACCTCCTGGATCTCAGACAACTTCTCTTGCAAAGATATTATAAACTGTATCAACTGATGACGTTCCTCCTCATTACAAACATCTTTGGTGTTATTCAGGGTATCCTCCAACTCGGTGATGGATTTCTTAATGTTAACAATCTCCTCGTTCAAGTTGGTAAACTCCTCCACCTTTTCTTTGGAAGGACCCTCAGGGGCTTTCTGCCTTTGGAGGTAGATTCTGTACTCGATGGTTTCCAACCAAGTGGTTATAGTTTCAATGGTTGTAATGACGGTCTCTTCGATAATGACCGGATCTTTCTTGGCCACAGCGTTCTTCAACTTGTTCAAGTTAACCTGCACGTCGTTGTTTTTCTGGAGGATTGATTCATCGGTAACCACCTCGTTCAGAGTGGCCAGATACAAGATGTTGCTCAAATGAGTCGTGCTTTTTGCATTCTGAAGGTTCTTCTTTCGAACCAGAGCGAGCGCTTGGTTCCACTTGATGTCGACTTCCTGCGGTGGCGGTGTTCGCTTTTCTTGATCAATAAATTGTTGCGTGGCTTGACTAGGACCTTTCCACACTGGTTCGTAGCTATTGCTAGGCGGTGATAATGGTGAGGCATGAGCACCTGCTTCTGGACTGAAAAGCGTATCACCCACGGGAGTTGGTGACATGACTTCTTCGATCGTCACAGATGTTGCGTACTTTCCTTTCTTGCGTTTCTTCGGTTCTAAAACATCTTTCAAGTTATCTGCTTCTGGCAACACATCACTGGGAGGTGAGTCTGAAGGAGGTTTTATTTGTTCTTGGATATCTTGGACATCTGGGACAAGTTTTACATCTGTTTGGATTTCAGGTGTAGATTTACGCAATTCTGTCGTAATAACCGTAGTGCGAATGTTGAATGGTTGACCACCAGGTGTGACCAATTCTGCGGTTGACGTTTGCAGCACTTCCTCCGTTAGTTTCCTATGTTCCTCAGGTGCTTTAGGTTCTTTGGCATCTATGGTCTCGATGGATTTAGTTTCAGAGTCAGAAGGCGAAGGAAGATCGTCCTCTTTGCCAGATTTCTTCTTACGGTTCTTCTTTTTCTTCTTTCCTTTGCCACTCTTGTCATCTGGTTCTTCGGTTGGCGACAAACTTTCTTCAGGACTCTTTACAACTTCCTCAGAGCTTTTCTCTTCCTTATCTATGGCAGATGTTACGTCTTCAGCTTTATGTGCTTTTTCTTCTTCTTCAATGTTCATTTGTACTTCTTCAGCAACTGTCATTTCAACAAATTTCTTCGGATCTTCAGGAATCATCACCTCCTCTGCCTGCATACTAGAAATTTGTTGAACATCATTGGACGCTAGCTTTTCTGGCTTTTCTTCGGTCGCTGCAATTTCCGCTTTAACTCCTTCATCTTCAATAATCGTCAAATCTTCACTCTTCTCCGACTCAACATCGAAGGAATCGCCCCTGGCTAGTTTATCTTCATCTTCTAATTTATCACCCTTCTTTTTCTTGTGCTTCTTCTTTTTGCCCTTACTACCTTTATCATCTTCTGATGGAACTTCCTGAACTATTTCTTCTACAATTCCTTCCTGATCGGGAAGCAGAACATCACCACAACCCATTTTGTCTACCTCATCAAGGTTTTCTTCTTTTCCACTCTTTTTATTCTTCTTGTTCTTCTTTTTCTTCTTGCCCTTGCTCTCTTTACCATCTTTATCATCATCTTCTGACGATTCAATTTTGATATTGATATTTAGATCAATCTGTGTGTCTGGAGATGACATACCCTTTTCATCAGGTGATCCTTGCATCCTCTCACTATCAAGCAATGCCAAATTGGCCGCCTTTGGGTCAAGCTTGGACTTTCTAGGAGCAGAGGTGGTAGTTTTAGTTGTTTTGGTGATTTGCTCTTCAACTGGCAGCGGCTCATCATCTAAATCAGTTACAATTGCTGTTTGGTCGGGAGCTGGTGATGGTGATCTTGATCCTCGCTTGGTAACTTCAGCGTACAACTCTCTAGGGTCAAGATACCCCTCAACATGTTCTATAACTGTTTGTTTTTCTTCGGACAGAGCTCCTGCTACATCCTCCCTAACATCTGTCGATTGTTTCTGAGGTTTCTTCCTGTTGCGCTTTCGCTTAGACTTCTGTGGTTCGCTTTCTTCATTTTCCTCGGGACTAGATGGTAACGTGACCACGGGTTCAGTCCCTTCTGTTGTATCAGTGTCAGATGGCATAACAATTGAGGTCTGAATCAGAACCTCGTACTCAGTCGATGACGAAACATCAGGACTCTTGGTTCCCATGTGAGTAACAGGAACAACAGGAACCACAGGGACAACAGGAGTATCAGCTTTAGTTGATACAGGACTAGTAATTGCAGGATATGGTATAGATGTCTGCGTTTCAGCAAAATCATACTCAGCAGGAGGCGCTGATGGAACCGGCGATGTCTGAACGCTCTGCATCGTGACAGGTTGTTCTGCTTGTGTCTCCTGACTGGTCATTTGTACTTCGACTTTCTCAGGTGTTTTGGTTTCTTCCACCTCTACAATCTTCACTTCTTCCACATTACCCTGAGGAATTTCAATGGTTTGAGTGCATTCCTCCACAATCTCCTTGGGAAGAGGTTCAGGTGAAGTCTGAACAACTTCCTCCACCACTTCCAATGGACTAGTTTGCGTGACAGTCTCCAAAGTCTCGACAACAACACGAGCAGATGGTTCTTCAGATATCTGCGTCTGTATTGCCATCTCAGAGACTTCCTGTAAAGGTTCCGGTGACGTTTGAACAGAGATTACTTCGGTTGCAACCTTGGTCACAACTTCGGTAGTCACAGGTTGAGCAACTTCATCGATAGGAATCGGCGACGTTTGAGCAACATTCTCCTGAGTGATCAACGCCTCGACAACAGGAACCGCGGGAACCACACCAAACTCCACCTCCCGGATGGTTTCCTGTGTATCGGGCGTGACCACGGACTCTTCCATGATCTTCACGGTACCCACATCAGATGGACTAGACATACTCTTATAAGAATCGTTCGGGGAACTGATCTGAAGAACATCAGCCTCCTGTAGCTTGACCTCGGTATCTTCCGTATCTTTAGCCTCCTCAGTTTCGGACTCCTCGTCATCGTTCTTCTTACCCTTGCTCTTCTTTCCCTTCTTTCCTTTTTTCTTCTTCATCTCCTCTTGAGGTTTCTTATGAATAGGTTCAATAACCTCATCGTCAGTGAACTGAACAGACTCACCGACCACAGAGGAATCATAAGTCGAGGCTGGAACATTAGACTCTTCAGAATCTTCAGGTTTCAATTTCTGTTTACGCTTCTTTCGCTTTTTCTTCTTCTTGTCCAGATCGTCATCGTCGGCAAGACTTTCGTCGACAGTGGTCTTGTCGGCTTCGTAGCCTGATTTACTGGCAAACTCGTCTTGATCTTGCTCGGAAGTATCGAACGTTTCCAATGTGGGTTTTGGCGACTCCTCCTCGAACCGGAGAGAGTCTTCCTCTGGCATACTGATTTCAATCGAATCAACCAGGGATGTCGAATAATCGGGGGTCATTTCTTTTTGGTCATCTTTGTGTTTCTTTTTCTTTCGACTCTTCCGCCCTCCGGTGTCGAGATCTCCACTGGTTATGCTGTCTTCGTGGTCGCTCTCGGGCTTGAAGACCATTGGGGATACGGCGGTGTCCTTAAATTTGATATCCATGGGTTTGTCGAGTGTCTTCTTGGCTTGTTTCTCCTCGAGGTGGAGTTGGATTTCGACTTCTGTCTGAGGCTGAGCTTCGGTTCCAGTTAGAACAGTTGTAACAGAGTGCTTCACCTCAGTAACATCTTCATCCCTCTTCTCTGGCTTGTCTTTCTTGTCCTTTGCACGCTTCTTCTTCTTAGAGTTCGTAGAATCCTTAGAATCGGACGATTCTAGTGCTGGAAGACTTTGAGCTTTCTCCTCTGCAATGAAAGCCATCGTACTTGACATTAGAGGATCGTCTTTGACGACACGTTCAATTTCCCCGGCAACAATTTCTTCAATCTGCATCTTGTCAGAATCATCATCAGCAAGCGACACGGTCTCACTGACTGGCTCCTCGACCAAAGGTGCATTCAATGTATCAACTGGTGATAGGGTGATCTCATATCTAAGCTTCTCAGGGGTCATATCCACGTCAATCTCAGTATTGGTAATCTCCACCTTAATACTATCCTCTTCTTTGTCATCATCCACAGGAACTGGCGTAGGTGTTGGGGTAGGCGTAGGTGTTAAAACCAAAGGAGTACCCGATTTAGATGTCTTGACAATGATCTTAGGACTTTCAGGTTGAATCACTTCCGGTGTTGGTGTAATAGGTTTAACGCAAATCTCGGTTTCAGTAACATTAACTTGGATCGGCTCAGCAGTATCCAATTCATGTTGTAATTGAAGGAACTCTAACTTAGAACTAGGCCTAGATGCCTGTTGATCAGCATCTGGTTTAGGCGATGGCGTTTGAGTGGTGGTCTTAGTTTGGACCTGGTGAGGTGCTTGCGTCGACCCTTCCGCCTCTGCAGAAATAAAATCGCTAACAATACTTTGCACATCCTTCTTCCCCTTCTTCTTGCCCTTCTTCGGGGAGCTAGGTGGTGCATCAAGCGGGGACGAGCTACCAGAAGCCAACTTCTCATGGGTAGAGATCGAAGCCGGTGCACATACTGGGCTACTCTCGGTTACTGATACTGGTGCAGCTGATACTGGTGAGGTGGCTACTGAGACATACCTCTCTGTTTGCGGGGCACCTTGTTGCATAGGATCCAATACTTGCACACCTTCCGTCTTCATTACATTGATGCTCACGCGTGGCACACCTTCCTCCGTAATCTCAACCTCTTCAGGTTCTTCGATAATCTCTTCCTGGACAGTTTCCACTCCGTCGACAATCACAACCCTCCTAATGATCTTCCTCGTCTTTCTGATGATCCTTCTGGTAACTTGTTGGACCACTGCACGGACACTCGACGATGAGGTATGCAGCTCACCAGTCTCAACCAGATATTGGCCAGTAGCAAGTTCAGGTACTAAGATCTTACCATCAACCATTGCCAGATCACCTTCATGAAACTGCACGCCTTGCATCTCGACTGCTTCGGGTTTCTGCTCAATTACAGAGAAGTGGGACTCAGGCTGACCTTCAAATTCTTGCACTTCTACTTGTCCCTCGGCGCCTGATCTAACAATACGCCCACCATAATTGGAACTGGTCATTGTTTCCTGCCTGCCATTAGCTGCAATCGATGTACTGCTCTGCTGACCCACCAGCGTGACCTGTGAGAAGCTCTGAGTGACTGGGACGTTATCCTCACCGGTAACAATTGTGCTACTGCTACTCGTAGTGGTGACATGCTTCTGTTGACGCTGAACCAGAGTCCTGTGCAGCTTCTTCACAATAATACTCTTACTCCCATCAGGATTGACGATAACCTCTGTGGTGGTCTCGTCAGGTTCAACAAACACCGTCTCAAACCCTTGATTGGGCTTCACGCTAGAGATGTTAATCTCAGCGGTGGTGACCTCCTCTATGTTGTCGGGTTTCTCCTTCTTATAATTGGCAGCCACAAGTAGATCGTCGGGTTCTTGAACGATCGGTTCCTCCGAAGGTTTGGTCGCGATGTGGATGGTTTCCTGACCACCAGACACAGTCTTGGTGATCTTGATACTCTCCTTCTTCTTATCCATGTCTGTGTCAACGTCTCCGATGACAGGTCCTAGTAAACTATCGCCTGTCTGCGTTTCTATACAAATACCTTGTGCAAGGGTTTCCTCAATTGGCATAGAAATAGAATCCAAGGTGTCTTCGGATTCCTCCACTGGTTTTTCCTTTTCTTCTTTGGCAGGCTCCGGTACAGGTTCCGGTTCCTGTTCTTGTTCTTGTAATTGTTGTTCCCTTCTAATAATCTCTATCTTCTGCGATAAAATCACTTTGTGTTCAGTAAATATAATCAGAATGGTCCTCAACTGCTCCTCGAGTGTGAGAGCAAACTCTCTAAGCCGTGGATCCTGTTTAAATCGTTCACACACACTTTTAAGTTCGTCAAGTTTATATTCCTTAGCGTTGAGCTCGTCGCTAATGGCGTCCAACGCCTCGGCGTCGCGCGTTTCAATCAACAAGGACTGTCTGACAGTCTGGAGCCAAATCTCAATTTCGGTTAACAGCTGTTGATAGATAACTATCTCTTCCTGTTGTTTCTCGTGCTTCACTCTCGCTTCCTACATAGGGGAGAACCAACACATTATGTAACACGTTCTAATATGACTTAACCCTAAATAAGTACCTCGAGTGTTCTGCGCCCAGTTTCGGCCTGCGTGAGCAGACTAGCTATCCGGGTGCGGATCTCCGCGAGGGTCTGCGACAACTCGAAGACATCCTGATCCGAGGGCACTTCCACCACGAGTCCTTCCAATCGTATCGCTTCGCCTGCGTGCTGTCTTAAGTCACCGGTAATGTCCTGCAACGAAGACAATCGACCGATCAATAAATCGGACTGAACCGATCGAAAGCAAAATTAGCACGCCCTAGATAGTTACTCGAACAATGTGACTTAAGTCACTGCGATCGACTCCGGCGAGGCGCGCAATGCGCGCGATGCGAACGATTGATGCCAAGCGACGTTAAAATAAGACTGACGCGCATCGATGAGCAGCGGAAGCTCGGAGGAGCCAAAGTTTCACGAATCGCGCGATCGCATCATCGTATGCAAATGCGAGCGCGCCGCTAGCGTGAGCTACCTTGGCCAACTCGCCGCGACCCGACCACAATCGCATCCAATCCTCGGCGAATTCTTTATTTCCATCAGTGAGTCATTCATTACTGGCCTAATTCAAACATGCGCGATATTAAATTCCACATCATTTACTCGCGTCTCAACAAGCTCGAGTTGGTCCGACCTTTCATCTTGCAAGCTCCGCTTCGAGCGGCCTGATTAATGCGCGGCGCGCGACAGACAGAAATAAATATAAAAATAGCGATTGTGTTATCGCCGCGACTTGAGGCACGAATGCGCGCGCGAGAGGTCATTGTTATAAATAGACTTTTGTATATACTCGCGCGCGGACTAACTTAACGATGATGTAATGTCCTCGCCGCTTTCGCGCAGAGCCGGACTTCACGCGGTCACGTTGCGCCATAATCTATTTAAGCGCCTCGCGCACATCGCGCAGCCAAACCTGACTTAACTCGCGCGAGGCAGGCGCGACGAGCAAGAAGATTAATGAAAAGCAACTTACGCACTTTTGCGCACTATGCACGCACGATTATTTATAAAATCGTGTTGTGACACCGTGTTACAAGCGACTAACCAGCTTAAGTCATCAACGCACGCAGAGCGCTCGCACACCAAATCGCGATGAACAAAACTCAATATTTGACTCGTCGATGAAACAATGACAAAAGTATGCTGGCGATCGATGAAAACATGTTCGAGTGACAACGACAATGACAGTGAACTGACCTTGAGCGCGTTAATGATTTGATCGAATCCTTCCTTGGGCAGATCGACAATAGAGTTCTCGGTGTTCTGCAAGGACTGGTGCAAATCGGCGACTCCTTCGGCTAAAGCCTGTGTGTGCACGAAACAACAAATTAGTCCAAGACTCGTCTAACAGAGAGCGTTATGCACACATGGATATATACAGGAACAAGAAAACCCAATAAACTGAACTCAAATCCAACGTTAGTAATCTTTAGGCTTGCACGCGCACTCGCACACACACACACAATCAAGGTTAAGAAAGAGCGAGATGCATTGTGAAATGATGTATAATCTCTGTATATGGTTATAAATAGTCGGGTACGCATGCACAAGGTCGATGGAGGATGATAGAATGCGAGCGGCGACAACGAGCAACACCATCACACAGTCTTTTTCACCTTCTTGCTCATGGGGCAGACGCCGGACCGTTCCCGCTTGCGTTGGCCAGATGGCGACGTCGGCTGCTGCCTGGAAGGTCCTAGAGGGGTGGGACCGGGCGAGGGTTCGTGGTCAGGGAGTTTGTTGGACCTGTCGTCCGAATCGGAAGTTTCGGTCTGAAGATACGTGCTCTGGTCGCGCCAGTGGCACATGCCACCGGGAAGGATGGCGCGTGTATATTGCGTATCAGAATGTGTGCCGTTCGTGGTGGGACCCTTGGGTCCCGAGCCAGGTCCAGAGCTACCACCTCCGGAGCCGTCCGAACCATTGCCGTCATCTTTATCTTTATCACTAAAACTATCCTTGTTAGATTTATCCTTAACGGGGCTAGATTTCTTAGACTGTTGGGCTAGTAGCATGAAGTAGTTTTCCTCGGCAGACATGTACATGGATCTATCAGACCAGAATTCTTCTTGGACGAGATTTTGGGACAAGTCACATTTGTCATCTTCAATCGGAATGTCTGGATGATCGTCTGTAATTTCTTCCTTGACCTTTTCGACGTGCTCCTCCTCCTCAACCTTGTCTTTCTTAATAGGTTCTTGTTTTAACAAAACTTCCAACATCTTCGACTCCTTCTCCAAGATGTTACCTTCAATATCCTTCTTAGGAATCTCAAAAGTTTTCTCTGGTTTCAAAGTTAAGTCAATGTCCAAGGGAAGAGGATTACCTTCGATATCTTTCTTAACCACTGTATGCATAACTTTCTCTATAATTTCTGGTTTGTCAGCTGGCTTGTCTTTCTTGTTTTTATTCTTTTTAGAATCCTTTTTACCTTTGGTCTTATCAACTTCTTCCACAGACTCTGACAATAATTTCTCTTTCTTCTTGTCTTTATCCTTCTCTTTCTCCTTTTTCTGTTTCTTACCATCACCCCCTGTAACCTTCGACAACAAACTGCCAATGAAGGAGCTCCTCTTCTCAGTGAGCTGATGCTCAGGCACACTATCCTTCTCCTTCGAAGCAGTGACAGTAGGGGCAGCCAAAACGTCTACCTTTTCGATATTAACAAACGATTCAGTTTTCGCCTCTACAGATGGTTCCGTCAACTCGACAAATATCTCGTCAATCTCGTCATCAATGGATTCGACAACTCCCACACTAGATTTCCTCTTTTTGTCCTTCTTCTCCTTCTTTTCTTTGGGCGGTTTCTGCCCCATCTCTCTATAAACCTCCTTAACTATATCTTTCACTTCCTGCGCATGCGCCTCAGACTCCTCCTTAATCTTCTTCTCCTTCTTAGTTTTCTGTTTAGCTTCCTTCGAGTCTTTGCCCTCGACATTGTCCCCCTTAGATGAGAAGACAGACTTGACAGACGAAATCAAACCACTCAAACCACCCGGTTTATCAGACGCCTTCTCCTTCTTCTCTTTCTTAGCCTTCTTATCTTTCTTCTTATCGGCAGGGCATTCCTCCTTAGCAGCATCCTCAAACTGCTTCACAATGTCACATACCAAAGGTACATCGGCTTCCTCTTTCTGCGAAGCAATATTTGCCCAGGAAGGTTTTTCTTGAGTTTCCAGAGCTGTTGGTCTGTCAACTGGTGGTGATAATGACAGCGCGCCCTGTGTTCTATTCCTTGATCTTGATCTTGACCTACCACTTGCTGGCACAGTTATAAACCCTTCCGCGTCCACCTTCAAAGGTTCCCTCCTTGTACTCGGACTGACATCACCAACAACTTCAATGTGTACCGGCACCGGAGCTTTAACCTCCTTAGGTGGCGCTTTCACAACTTCCTCGGGCTGTCTATCAGTGCTAGCAGGCTGCACCTTGGTACCAAACGCTTTAGCATACGTCATTGTATCATCGGACTTAACTTCAGACAATTGAACAGGTTCAATTACAATTGGTTCCTCAATGGACTCAATCATAATGCTTTCAACGGATTGCTCCATTTGAGG
>JARRAA010027464.1:0-10341 GCA_030557295.1 Ecitodaemon sp. MM-2014 | reverse complement strand
TACTAGCTAAACACACGAAACAACAAGCAAAGGCTGAAGCTGATGACGCGATGCACATGCAACGGGGGCTGGCAGACGAGTGTTCCTCGTCTGCATGCTCCAGTCACTCCCGAAGTCCGTCTTGATTAGGTGGTGTTGGTGGTGTACGACCGTCTCCGAGTTAACAAGTGTATAAGGTTACTTTGAATGGGAGAGATACTTTTTGAACAAACCTCGTAGAGCGTTTTATATTTAGTAAAAATTTACTATTTGTAATTTCAGTAATCAGTTTAAAGTATTTTTTTATTATTATGCGGAAAATATAAGAAAATTAAGGCATGGCTTCAAATTTATCTGCACATATAGGTGAACAGATCATAAAGAGTCAAATAAAATTGTTAAAGTTACATCGTGTTTTTGGTCGATGTGTACTTAGCTTCTTGTTAAAATATTATAATCTGCGTCCTCCGCATTCATTTTCAGCTCCTTGTTATTATTATTAAATCCTGAAAATGGAAATAATCCTGAAAACCAATCTCGAATACATGTATTTTATTCACTGTTTATTTTATTTTAATTCATGAAAATATAAAATTCAATATAAAATTACAAAATATTACATATATAAATATTCCTCTTGTATTTCTTGAATAAATATTGGCATTTTGCAAATGCTAAACCAAAATTAAAATCGGTACCCATGTTTTCGCGAGCCAATGTATTCGGTGTCGTCCTTCAAATAGTCGCCGTAATCAATGCTATTGCCATCGAAGTCGTAGTCATGTTCCTTTGCGGATCTATGTTCGGATTCTTCTTGATTTGCGGCAAGATCGTTCAGAAATCTGGCCCAGTCATCAGAATCGTCGTCGTAATAAATTCTTTCATTCGAATCAGGTGCATCGGCCATAAAGTCGTTGTAATTCAACTGCAATCAATAAATGTTTATTTAATTTGTTATTTTGTTAAGAAATTTTAGTGGCTAAAACCTACAGAGACATCAGACGTGCAGAATCTCTTCGTGCACGTGTATCTCGAGCCGTCCACGCTGCAGTAGCACGTATTGCAGTCGATTTTGAATCTTGACAGCGGTGCACAAAGCGTCGCCTCTAAAATAAACTCACTATGTTTTTAAACTGATTGTAAAATCTACTTCGGCAATGGACTCACCAGCTGTGTTGGCCTGTGCAAACATAATGCACAACAAAAGTTGTAGACAAAACCAGGAAAACATAACGTTCTTACCCACAAACATTTTTATTTTTCTAATGTTCTCGCGTCGATAATAATTATTCAACTGACTTGTCGCACTTATCTACGACTAGTTATGTTGGTTCTTTATTGAATTTACTTTTGGATTATCCCTACGCTGGTAAACAGGAAAATGCAAACCGCATAATTTTGCGATATCTGATTAATTTAATTGCGTGGTTTCGACGAGTTAAACCTCACAGGAACCCACAGCAGGTCTGTTCTATTGCACGCACGCATTAATAATGCGAATGCGAAACGCACTCGCTCTTTGCGGTGTAGTGTTTTTTTCATCGCTTGCTAAAAATAATGCGTTTAATTTTAGGCCCGTCGACATTTAACAATGGAAATTCATTTCAGTTTAAGATTTATATTTTTGTTTGCCAAAAGAAGGGGTTAACGTCTTTTATTTCTTTTGTTTCGTGTTATTTTTTCAATGCCAATAAAGAAAATGAATGTATTTATTCCAAAGAAAAGCATAAATATTTTCTTGGTAGAAATATATAAAAATAGACTATTGAATATTAAGTTTGGATCGGATGAATTATTCATGTAATACTATAATGTAATAATAGTTTTAATAGGAAAGGTTTGTTTGGATGGAAATCCTTGAAATATCACCTGCAGCGTATTTATTGAACGCTAGATGTCGCCCGGGGTATCATTTCGACATTTGCACAATTTATATTATCTTGCTGTTTCTCATAGATAAATACATTTCAGATGCTCAATGTTAAAAAACGTTGACTGGTTTCCCATAAAAATTTTCAGAGGGCGCGCTTGTAGTGTAGGGTGCATGTACACAACTACGTAAGGGATCGGGTATACTCATATTTTTATCAATTCACATATTTTGTTATTTGCAGTCTTATATAAATGTATTCTTTATTTGTAAAGTTTGGTTTATTTAAAGTGTATATTAATTATGTTTTAATGTTCTTAGTTTTTTGGTATTCATTGATCGTGTTTTTGTATATTTTTTACAAAAATGTGGTATTGCTATTTGACAAATTGCCTTAATGCAACTCTGCTTTAATACTAATCTGTGCTTTTCGTATTTAAAATTAAATTCTAGGCGAGCTTGTTGCAATATCGGCACTGATGATAATATACGAAAATACACGCAAGTGACAATTGACAGAAGTAAACATGAAAACGATGAAAAATAGAGATGAAAACCATAGATAAATACATAATGTATTTATTTATGATGAAAACCATGAAAACAACTTGAACTATTTTGGCTGGACCAAATCGGCACGGGGAGTCAAGCATCTTATATGTATATATCTATAGCTGTTTCTGTGCAATAAATTGACTAACGTGAAATGTAATATAAGGAGTCTCAAGACAAACATGCACTTAACACGGGACCAGTCGCGCTAAAAACGCTAACGTTAGTAGTCGCGCCATATGTCTGTAAGGTCGCGTTTAATTTCTATGGAAGGGTCCAGCGCCTTCGCCCAAATCCCTACCTGCTCCATTACCTTATCAGCTCAGGGTCTATGCCTCAATGCCTATGCCTATGTCTCAAAAAGGCGCTCACGCCGTTGGTCTGGAAGACCGCATTTTATACGAGGCTCTGAATAATTACTAATAAACAATTCATCGAAATTTTTTTCTCTTGATAAAAATAAAATAGAATAACCAATGAAAAGGTACCTAGAGTTTCAAATTTCTAAAACGAAAAATGTAAAGGTTTTCATATCACTATAAAAACGTGCGGTCTCCAAGACCGTACCGCGACTGCGGCCGTGTTAATAATATTGTTACAATTAATATTATTGTGCAAGCAGGATAAATTAATGTCGAAATAAATATGGCATTTAGGTAGTCCTAAGTTTTGCAATATATGTTTATGTCTTTGTACAAAAATATTGAATCTAAAAATAGCCATGAGACTCCTTATATTATATTTATAACTTACCCACAAGTTGTAAATCAATTAAATAGGCAGACTTCACTTCACACTTACACACTGTTACACAAATGTAATAATCAAATTAAACGGGATATAATTTTAAACGTATGTATTCCATTTTTATACAATTAATTTAAATTACATATATACAGAGTTTCATATCAAGGGATCAAATGTTCACTTATGATTTAAAATTCATCCTTTATTACATAATTTTTAATAATTTCATCTAAATATTTAATGCTGCTGTGATCAACACAACATCATAATAACAAAATTCATTTTAAAGCCAATAAACCGTTCCGTTGCATATTTATAAAATGGTAATAAATGATAATGTCGAAGGATATCACACGGTTTCAGAGGGGAAATATTTAGTTTGCGCGTGCAAATAATTTAATGAATAATGGGAGTCTTCCCACGCACTGCCGTCGGTTGCGCCCCGTTTACGAAAGTTTGGTTCTGATTTCGTGCAACGGGCGACCGGACGAAGCTGCGCTTTGAATAACCAATTAATTTGTGATTGGCACTGAACGATTGTAAGCTATAACAAGAACGATTAAATTATGCCAGCGGCAAACTCAGGACTGGAGGTGGTCCTATTATAACAACCTAACAATTCAAAACCTATAGAAAAATACTTCGATTTGTTCAACATTAAATTTTCCGTGTCAGTGTGTTGCTATGATTTCTGCGATATTGTGACGTTCCACTTTGATATTCCTAAGCACGAAACGGCCAACTAACGGTGAAATGAATTTCTTTTGTTGTTAGGATTGGTGAGTTTTGATTTTTACAATTTATTTGTATAAAATGCCAGTGTATTGTCAAGAGTTGAGACAATACGTATAGAAACGCTGATAGAATGTCAATTGAGATAAAGTTGTATCAAATGGGGTGATTTATCTATGTAATTTTCGTTACTTGAACTAAACACGACTATATGTTGGATTGATTGTTTCTTTGAAATGTCGTATTTACAAAATGATATTATAAAAATCACCCATGTTGATTAAAATTCAAACGGCGTTTGATACGATGATATCGTTCGGATAGATGCGGCAACGTGTCGGATGATCGCAGGCTTTGCCGCGTGTGCAATGTTTTGTAACAAATCCCGGTACGAGTTCGTAAACTTTCCGGCTTGCCGCCGACGACACGCGGGGATTTGCGAGATGTTTGTCGAGCGCAATTTTGTATATCACGTGTAAAAATCCGCCTCGTACGTCTGCGTTTCGATAGCGCGATCGAATTCGACCGCCGTCTCGCGGTCGTCCAGCGTCTTCGAAAGGGTCCTGAGGAACTGCCGAGGATGCCGTCGCTTGTACGGCTCCCACTCGGCGTTCGGCAAATGTCAGTGCGTGACGATCACATCGGGCGCCGACTTGGTCGTCTGCACGCTGTACGGCCTTCGCTTATCATCACTGTGGAGCTTGGTGGTCGGGTCCACCTTCTCCATTTCGATCTTGGCCTCGGCGCGAAACTTGGGCTCCTTCTTGTAGCCGAAGGTGCTGAACGGCGCTGGCGGACTAGGCTTGGAGTGCGTTGACGTAATGCTGTGGTTCGGCGTGCTCTGGTCCGAACCGTACGCGTTGCTGGTGAAGAGGCTCTCCCTCGTCTGGCAGGCGCTGTCGCACATCTCCGGCTGTTGAGTGGCCTCATCGTCGAAGGATGCGTGCTGGTGCAGCGAGTGGTGGTTGCTGTACGCGTCGCCGTTCGCTGAATGTTCGTTTCTAATTAGTATCGGCAGCAGCTCGCCACCAGGTACGTAGCATGGCGTCGCGTTCGTCAACGCGTTCGTGCCGAATCTGTGGGATTCCGTCGAGTGCGTGCTGCTCGAACGTGACCTGCTGACTTTTCCCTTTGACGACTTTTCGAACTGCTCCTGTTTGCCCAAGTCGTTCAGCTGCTGCTCCCGGCTCTCCCTTATGTAATTCTGCAACAAACACGAATCCCCTTCGGAGTTAATCGCTTCATCATGCCACCAACTTTATAAGTTTCCTCCAAAACAAACTAAACTGGTACGCAGCGCTAAATTGCGAATAAAGGAAGGCTGCCAACTTCAAGAAATGCGCAAACTGCTTTAAATGTATAGTAGGAGTGCGTTAACCATTTAGGTTGTTCTAAAACTCGGCGGGATTAGCTAAATATTAATTTATTTAAATTAATTTGTATCTTTTCCTATATAAACGGTCTACGAATCCAATCAAAGCTTTTATATTCTCGATACACCATTAAAATGATACTTTAATTTATATTCTTTGTTAAATTTCACCACGAACTGATTATGACGTAAAAACATTTTTATTTTATAAACTTTGCATTTCTGACAAATTTCTCTGCGTGAAAAAACATTGCAGCACATCACACATGCAGTTTTTTAAATTGAAACAAATAAAAAATGACAAATTGTCAATAAATCACGAACCATTATACGCCGAAATTTTATTGCCGGCGGTGACACGCTGTATGGCATTCGGTGGCAATTCGTATCTGCATTTTTTGCATTGTGACAGAAAATTAGTTTCGCGTACGTTTGTGATTTATGGAGATCTGCCCATTCAGTGTTTTAATCAAATTACCTGTATTGTTCGGTGGTCCCTGATGAGTTTTTTAACACAGTTGAATAGAAATGTGAAGCACATTCCGGATAAAATGAGCGAGAATATAACCATGATGATGATGATGTGATTTTCGCTAAATGTTTTCTGGTTGTTGCTCTGAAAATGCAAGGCGGGATGGAAAACAAATTAGTATTTGGTCGTTGCTGCAACTGTGGTAGGGTTTGAGTATTATTACGTCAAAACAAAGAAAACTGCTCGTCATTATTTTCCGACCGGAGACGTTTCGTGGCGACAAATTTATTTTTCACTTTGCCTTCGTTTGACTTTTAAAGCTTCCAGAAATCTCGGTGGGCTTTTAATAAACGTCTCCCATCTATGTGGAAAATTAGTACGCGGGTTACCTTTGATAGGCGCACTTGTTATGCTTTACTGCCGGTCGCTTTGTCGTCGAGTGCGCAAGGGGTGAACATGTAAAACGTCTCTTGTCGTAAAAATAAAACGACTTCAATCGGCTTGCGGCGGCAGCTTGGGAAACAAACTAGTTCAACAAAAAAGTTCACAACACCCTTCGCCGCCGCCTCTCGCCGCCGCATCGCCAGGCTGGTATTTCAGCGTACGACAAAAATGAAATGGTCTGCGGTTGTAAAAAAAGTACAGGCAAATGGCCATCGCGAACTATGCAACATGAAACGCCGCGATGTTATTACGCAGTTAGCGCTTACATCGGCCCTAGCTTTTCATTGTTTTGTGCATTCGTTTTGTGCCAAGCACCGTTTGCAATACGAAACGCCGGAAAAATCGATTTCGGCAATAATTTTGAGTGGAATGCTTATCAAAATACAAAAAAATCTACAGGTAAATCACCTTTTAATTTCCGATCGATACAAAATGTAAAATCATTGGAAAACTTCAATTGAAACAGTCAGTATACGCAGCGACCAGCTTGAAAATGCGGCGACCATAGTTTTTGATAAAATTAGCAATTTTCACGGGCTGCAAATTCATACTCGCAGACTTGGCAATTGCGTGGAAATTTTAATAAAAGGTTAAAACCTGTATTGTGCGGTTCTTGCGCATTAGGGATTCTCTACTTTGCAACATTTCATTTAATTAGTTAATCAAATACGCTACTGATACAACAGATTTTGTTGTATTGCTTTGTTAGATCAATTTCTACCAAATGAAACCCAATCGTGTGACCTTCATTTCATAGCGGCCTTTTCTTTAGATTGTTCTTACCATTAATCCGGCCTAAAATCAATTTGACACAAATTAACAACACAAACTTTGCATACAAACTTCTTTGCGAGTGTAAATAGGTTGCAAGTATTGGTCATAGGAGTTTGGGATTTGGATTTACATATTTTAAATCTTATTATTACGTGTTGAATTCAAAAACTAATTTGAATAATTCAAATTTCTTGAGTTATGTCTGAACATTGTTTATTTATTTTTAACTGTATCAGATTAAGCGGAAAAGCTTTTAATAGCCAAATTGCTTTTAATGATAGTTTTGGACCAAAAACAAAATTGGAATTAAACAAATCAGCCTAATAGGAATCCAAGATGATGAAAAGAGACGCCTCCGACGAGATAAATCAATATGTCGGAATGGGGCGTTAGGTCGCAGAAACTTTCGCTGACGATCCTGCCGACTGCGTGCGGCCATTGTGAATACCTACTTAAGCAATCCGAAGTATGTGCGACTTTTCTCAACTAGTGCACAATTAATGAGTATACGCGTCGCAATATGAACTGTGTAATGATCGCAACATGTTATAATGGCACACCTCGGCTCGTGCATTGCAATCTCGCTACAAGTACCGGGCTTGAAGTAATGAAACCTTTCGTATTATACGATGTTCGCCGCCCGCTACATTATTATACGCCGCCGTTCGCGTCACGTTTTAAATTGCACAATATGCTCGCATTATGAGCGCAACTTTGCCGCACGCCGAAGAATAATTTTAACTTAGACAACCCGATTTGAATGAATATTATATTTCCATACGCGGGCGATGAAAACGGCGCGACGTCGGTGGCATTACAAAGTCTTTTATGACGACGGGCGGGCACAGTTCTCGCATCGGCCAATAGCGGTAAATTATCGTCTAGGCGCAATAACGTTAAAAACTTCTTGCCGCTTCAAACGAGCGCGCTAATATTTCGAATATTTTCACGACCGCGCAAAATTACGCTGGGCGAGCAGCAAAGCCGCCGCCCGCACATTATCCGATGCAATTATTATTACACACTCGCGCAAAAGTTTCGCACTTCTAAAGCGTTTATGTAGACGGAAATTTGTGGCGCCTACAAAAGTTTTTTATGCGCGTCGTGGCGTAATTCGTATTTTCGGCGACGACATATTGAAAGGGTAAGGGAATGTGGAAATTCTAGTGGTTGAAGGTGGCGTCTGCAAGGGAGTGCAAGTACTTACATCACAGTCGTCTTCGTCCCAGCGAAATCTACAATTGAAGCGGCCATTACACTTGAGATCGATCGAAATGCAGGTGGCATCTTCACAATTGAATTCGTCGGCGGCGCATTCGGAATCTGAATCGTATGGCGCTGCATGAGTATTATTGCTAGCAACGTATTGCAACTAAATGTTGGATGAATCAAATTTTACATGCATCAAATAAATTAAATAACGCCGGTCGGTGGAAAATGTTTCACGCCAGGTGCATGTAGCTGCATAGTAAAAGCGAACCATCAAATTCCGATTACTTTCGGCACATGTCATTCCAAACTGTAATCTCTTAAGAGCTCCCGTATATTCCCTAATTTTCAAGCAATAAACGCATGATTCTTTTATATTAATATAGAAAACGTTAACGTGCTCATTCTCTAGGAGAAAACTTATTAATTTCCGTTGAATCGTTCGGCGTATTTATGTTCCTCGCACGGTTTGTTCCTGGCCCACGTCGAAAATTGCCTCTTCTGGGATAGATAACAAGTCGTGCGGCAAGGCTAAGGCAGAATTGCCACCCGGCGCAACCAGTAACAGCCGCTTTTATGGCGTTTAACTCTTGGGGCTGCGGAGGCGCCGGGCGTACGTGATCCGCGCGATTAAGATCTATCTTTGAGAAGTATAAACACCGCGTACGAAGTCCACGGACCGTCGACGTTTCAGCTGACAATAAAACCAATTTCGACGTTATCCTCTAATGGCCGTCGTCATCAAGGATCATTATTAAACGCGCGATAAACTGCTCAATGAGCACTTCGAAATTAAGGAAGCCCGCAGTCATCGAGACCCGGAATTTTTAGGAATGTAATTTAAATTTCTCGCAGAAGGTTGGGTTTCATTTGATTGGATTGGATTTCAAAATTTTCGCTCGCGCTAGCGTCGTTCTTATCTCTTATCATCCCTCAGCATCGACACCCCATCTGCGTGCTGATTTCCTCTTCCACGGAAATGAAAATGGAATGTGTGCGTGTATTTTATGTCAATGGAAATCCAATATGTTCCGCGCAACGTAAGACGATGCACAAGGCATAACACATGCTTGCGAATCCTCTGGCGTAGTCAAACGGACTCGGGCCTTCCGAGGGTAAATAAAGCCGGATTCGAAAGTGGGCCAGCGGCGGGAATGGATCAACACGAACGTGCGCGTGGAGCTGTGAAGCTGGGCAAGCAACGGGGGACGAACTCACTTGACTTTTCGTCTCTAAAAGCGGTGAAAATTGCTTCGAACGTCGATTTGCTCGCTCGCGGTTCGGCGAAGAATCTTATAAACATAACGTCATTTTTCGACGTCACCGTGTCGGCGATGGAACCGCAGAAGTTCTTGTCCCGAGACGGTATGTCGGTGCGATCCGAGAACACATCGACGAAATTGCTTTCGCAGTCGTTGGGCTTCGCCAACACGAAGGTCTTGAAAGACAATTGTATCTGCAAACGAGAAACAAACCAGGCGATAAGTAAATTTACTACACACGCTCGCATTCGCAGCGGCATGTTCCGCGACGAACAAAAAACAAATTTAAGTTATTTAGCACGGGAGGAAATTGGAAATTCGCTGGGAGCCGAGGAACGGCGAGGCGGCGGCATTCGGGGCGCTAACGCACGGCACGTTATTGTACTACATAAAGATGAATTTGGCATCGGCAACTTTCACTCCACTTTTCCACTTTCCATTTCCCTTTCGCACAACTGGGCACATCCGCGTGTGCTTAGGAGACAAAAAGTTTCCATCTGCAATAATAATGGTGAATAGAACGCGAGACACAGAAAGGGCAAAGACCTATAAATATCCCAATGCCGCTTCTCCAGAATGGCCTTGTAGTTATCCCGCGAGGACCTCGCTCGCTTTCTCTAGCATAAGCCCTATTTAAGTACAAGAAAAACTCATATAAAGTGGTATAATGTTGAAATGATTCTTTGTTCGAGATGAGATTTATCAGGAGCACAAATAGAGTTGCCGGCAGCGCCAGCGCAGTTGTGCGCGTCGGAAGGGCGTTAGATATGGCCCGCAATACGACCGGTCGACGAGCACTTTCCGAAGGGTAAGCCACATCTACACGGTGTTCGCGAACCGTCGCTGACCGCGACAGACCATCGCTGGCGGCCAGTGCAATTTAGTTTTATTCGCGCAAAAAGATGCTGGAATAAATGATCTCAAACCC
>JARRAA010027461.1:0-75946 GCA_030557295.1 Ecitodaemon sp. MM-2014 | reverse complement strand
GTCGCGCATAATAATGCGCGATCTTCAGATTCAGGTAGTATTTTCTGGGACCCGAAAATAAGTTGACATCTCAGACTTGGCCAGACTTGGCTAGACTACCCAAAGTGTGCAGCGCCTTCTTGACTTCCATCAATCTAAATCAAATTAACGGAGTGGTGTGAATTCAAACTTAGTGATTTAGTTGGGTGTAAAACGTCGTTTGTCGTACTCGGGTCGAAACGATTATTTCACTTTCGGTCTATTGAAGCCGAATAAACATCGGCCAAGGTCTTCCTGAAGGGCTTCGAAATTGCCCTACACTAATGTTAACCCTCCCGACGTAAATAACTGAAAATGGGAATTCATTAACAGCTTGAGATATTTTGCAAAAAAAAAAAACTGAATAAGAATTTGAAATTGATAGCATTGCTAAGGTATTTCAAGTGTTACTAGAGTTAAATTTACTACTACGACATTAAAAATGTCGTGTTTATAAATAGGATTATTTCAAGACACGATATGAAAAACGCAACGAGAAAATATTTCTCGGGCTTCGTAGTCGTTATTAGGTTGCGTTGTGGAAACCGTACAACGACTAATTCCTTACTGGAAAAGCAAATCTTGCTTATTAAGATTGTAGCACTTGGCGTGCAACAATTTGCGAACGCGCAGGACGTTGTAATACACTTGTGCGCAGCGTTTGCGGCCGAGAGGAGTTATCGATTAGGGCGGTGCGAAGAAAACAAAAATCACGTTAATGAGCGATGATCACGAAACGGTCGTTACGCGGTCGGAGCATAATCGCAACCATTTCTTTGTTACACTCGAGCGCTAATCAGTTCCGCTCCACTTAGCACGAAGTTTTTCCTTGATTGGGGTTAAGCACCATCAATATTCTCACTTCGTCATCATCGAGTATTTGCGCCCATTGTCGGACGATGAGTAAACAAAGCAATCAAATGCGATTAAGTCATCTAAGCAGTTTCGGTTTAAAAATACATTTAATATTACAGCACCTCACTGTGAATATACAAACGATATTTCACAACGCGTTTTTTCATACAAATAAAGAGCTTAAGAGTAATAGTTTAGGAGAATTATTTCATTTGGTTCTTGATCCAGTTGACGTAGGAGGAAACCTTGGCGAAGACACCAGGGTATCCCTTGACGGCGCAAGGCTTGACAGACCAGGAGACAACTCCGACCTGCTTGCCTTCAGCGTACAGTGGGCCGCCGGAGTCACCCTGAAACGCGCCCCAAATCGAAATCAATACCAGTCCCCCAATGCCGCTCTAAATTAGAATTGATGCGGGCCGGACAAAAACTGTCTACTCACGCTGCACTGTCCCTTGCCGCCCTCATCGACACCAGAGCACACGTGCTTGGCGCGGTTTGTCGTATGGCTGTGCCTCTCCTCGCACTCGTCGTCGGTGTAGATGCGGAGATCAACGCGTTGCAGGAACCTCTGGACGTCTCCACCGGACATTTGATAACCCCAACCGGCCAAAACGGAGGGGGAGTTTCCGGGCGTGGGTTCGTCTTGTTCGGGGAGAACGGTGGGTTGGGCGTATTCGCTGAACTTGATCGGTTCGGCCAACTACAATTAAATTCGATAGAACAATTCTTGATGATATTACTTCCGATACGTACGGTCAAAACGGCAACGTCGTTGAAGTACCCATCCCATGGAGTGTAGTCCTCGTGCATAACCTTCTTGATGACTTTGATTTTATTTTCGGAGGATAGCAGATCTATGATTCCGTATTGAATGGTCATGGGGGTACTTTCACTATGAAAAATGATAGGAAATTGGGTAAAATTAATGACCCAAGAAAAAATGTGCAGGACTTACTATCCATCAATGCAGTGAGCGGCGGTCAAGACGTGGGTAGCATCTAAGATGGAGCCACCGCAGCTATGGCCGCCGTAACCTTGGAGAGAGATCTATTACAAGGAATTTTGTATTAATTTTTGTATTAACCGTTATTATTATTAGTTACAATGTATGGAATCTCTCCAAGGGAAGCATCGGTGCCGTTAACAATACGGCTGGGGAAGGCTTAAAGGAACAAAAATACAAATTGTTATTTTACTTTCTCAAACGCTTGAGTTCTATTTTGATAGAAGGTTTGGTTTGCTATTTACCTTGGCTCCCCGCAATGAGGAAAGTGAACAATACGACGAACTTCAACATGGTTGTCGCTATGAAACGGGAGTCGGAACGATCGCCTTTTATATAGTCGTCTTATCTGCGCCAGGTTTCTAAAATCAGAGTATCAGAAACTAACGATAAGCGACGAAAGCACCTAATTGTCCCAATTTAAAAAATTACAGGATATGCCTTCTCAAATTAGACATCGAAAATAAAAACAGACGTACGTGTAATTTTACAGTGCTCATTAATCAATCCGATGAAACGTCTCGAGTAATCTATTCTAAGTTAATATTGCAATAGCGTATCTAAAATGTTGGTAAGTGCTGCGTTTGTGATTGATTTGTTATTTACAGTATACGCCTAGGTATGTGGAATTGATGAACATTTGTATTTAATATGAATTATTGTTTCATAAATTGTACCTAAAAATGAAGTAGTGCGTCAGATAAACATTAAGGACATTGACTATCTGATCGTCTGGCCAATAATTCAGTCAAATTTGATAATATAATCTATTCTAACGCTTAAAATAGTTGTATGGAATAATGGTGTCACTTTAATTTTGTGAAACACAATATCCTAGAAAAAGTCGAATAGAACATTCTCGTTTGACACGCAATTAATATATTTAGATAACGGAATTTCTAGGAAATTGTGGAAACTCAGGAAAAATATATTCAGGTGAAAACCACAATTTGCCTAAATGCAACGCACATAGAAAACAAAAAATATTGCTGCTACAAAATAAGTTATTACTCACAACACTCTGGCAACTAAAAACATTTATAATGTGGTAAATTTAAAAATAATCATTAATTCAATTTAGAAAAAAATTCAAAGTGATATCACTTTTCATCAACGTCATATTTATATTTCCTATTCACTTAAAAAGCAACAGATGTATTATTAGATTTGTCTAAAGTTTTGCAGGAGCGAAGAATATAAAGGCAAACATAAAAAGAGTAAATATTTGTATCCTTTTAATGCACTCAAGCAGCTAGTACACATCCAGGGCTCCTGGCCAGAAAATACTTCAGCATTTTAAGGTACTTCTATATATATACATATTTACCAAACTCTTTTGAAATGGAGCCAGATCATAGAATATGCACTACGTATATTGAAAACTGGTTATTCAGTCATTAAAAGGTACATTCATTAAATTAAATTAAATTCCTTTGTTCCTAATCTATTGCATTACATCGTGTAATTATGTTTGTATCGCATTATTCGTCGAATGGAAGTAATTTACAGGTTTCCCTTAAATGCAAAATATTCCATTAAGTGTTAACCCATTCTTTACCACTGTTGTTTACCACGGGAAAACTGGAATTTTTCGAATGTTAACTTTTTGTTAAAGTTTTTGAAGCATTTCTAAGTGGAAATTTTTAATTTTCTTCACGGTACTCGACTCCACAACTATTTATCTAAACATAACGAGTAACTGTTAAAAAACACGATTTTTGGCGAAATTGATTCTGGAAGCAATAGGTTAAAGTGCTGACATTTAATCTAAAAATGTCCCAACATTTTTCGCACGTTTTGCGCGCACAATGAAAGACCAATTTTCACACATTCCTTGCTACAGTGTACGGCTGTAATATACGCCCTGCTATAATAGTTCGACGTAAAACCCAAATAAATCACAACACTTACAATGTAAGGAATTTCAGCCAAGTGCAGGAACGTTTGTTCCATTAACAATGCTCGTGGAGCGGTCTGCAATCGATAAATAAAATCAACGCGATAAATCAAACGAAATGGATTTGGGAAACAATGAAAATGTATCTTTACCATAACCGCCCGTCACCAAGATGGCGCACAACAGGGTCGTAAATCGAGACGCAGGGCTTGCGGCCAGTATTTGATTTTCGCTGTTATTGAGCTTTTATATAAGATTTCCACAGATTTCACTTCAATTCAAATTTAATACATTTGATTTTCTCAAAAATATCATAAAGATATTTTAGAGATTTTAGAAACTATGCACTTCAGATGTTATTTCAGTTTTAAAACCAAAACAAAATGTCAAGATAAGAGAGTCTACTAGTCTACTTCAGTCGAGTGGATTGTTTACAAAAATCAATACACGTGAATGCAATTGAGAATTACAGTTGTATTATTGTTATTCACAACGTACGTAAGATCAGATTAAAATTTTACACTTGTGGTGTTGTGACGGCTGTGACAACTAAATTATATCATGCGAAACATGCTTTCGAATCCATGGAACATAATTAGCAACCTTGACGAACACGCCCGGATATCCTCGGATCGTGCAAGGCTTGACGGACCAAGAGACGATCCCGACTTGCACTCCTTCGGCATACAACGGCCCGCCTGAATCGCCTTGCATTAGAAACGACAATAGAATCCATTACGCGAAATTCAAGCTCGTATCATCTCGCCGCAATTAGCCAAAGTGTCTCTTACGTTGCATTGGCCTCTTCCGCCTTCGGGCACGCCCGCGCACACGTGATACTTCCTGGAAGTCATGTGCACGTGTGCGTCTTCGCACTCGCTGTCCGAATAAATGACCAAGTCCACTCGCTGCAAACGCGCCTGCCTATCGCCGCCCGTCTAATGGCGAAAATAACCGAAAACAAAAAAATTTACAACGGGCACAAAGCGCGCAGAGTTATTAGGACATAAAAGTACGTGATGCAAAAAAGACGCTCGGAACGACCTAAAACAAGTTTGAAATATGAAACATAATGTGCGAGTAGGAAAAAACTCGTTTACTCCGTTTAATCCCCATCCGGCTAGAATGGCATGCGCATCAGCTGGCGTGGGTGCGAACGCTTCCGGAAGAATTGTCGGCTGCGCCGCCTCGCCGAATGCGATATCTTCCGCGAGCTGTAAGCAAGCGGAGCAGAATCGTGTAATTTTATCCAAATCTGAGTGCCACTCGGCGCAACAATGGCTGGGTCATACGTGACGCAGCTTTACGCCCTTAATAATAGCGCACTCACAGTAATAATGGCGATGTCATTGATGTTACCGAAGCCTGGCGTATAATCTGGATGTGTCACATGCGACGTTACGTTGATTACGTTGATGTCGTTTTTGCTCACATCCAAAACGCCGTATTGCACCGTCAAGTCTTTATCGTCCCTGCGAATTGAATCAATAAAAAGGAATCAATATTGGCCGTCGTAAAATATTCCGCGGGATTCTGGGACTCGGATTGTGGATAACGTCGCATAAAGTAGGCTTTTTACTCGCTGCGCTGGCAGAAGGAGGTTTTTATCAGTGATTTGGCACATTTTCACCTCTTCGAATTCAACGAATTTAGACATAAAATAAATCATACGATTGGGAGGTTTCCGCCTACCTGTCGACGACGCAATGGGCAGCCGTGAGGACGTGCCGTGCATTCAGAATGGAACCACCGCAGGTGTGTCTAGTAAATCTTCTGATCGAAACCTGCAAACGTAGAAAAACTGGGACATAAATTCCATCACGAAATTACACTAAAAGGTCACACATTTCCACGTTAGCACAAAATTAGAAATTTGAATGGCAATACTGCGGTTCAGTGTTGTTTTAAATGTCACTGTGTGTGTTTAGTTTATCCCGAGTTGCTTCGATATAGAGTAAAATCAGTATAGTTGCCACACTTTTCGGTAGAGCCCTGAAAATCGCAAAATAATTCATGAATTCGATTTTTTAATGCAAAACGAAGCCAAGACTTTTTTGAAATTTTAATCCTCATCATTTTTGTATAACCGCTTTGACCCTGCAAAACCGGATAGTTGCACCACTGTGGCGGTTACTTGCCTAAAGCTCGGAATACTTGCCACAGTCTCGCAGTTTGTTGGATCATTTCCGCGACAGATTATCGCGAACAAAAGAAAAACGGGCGATTCTAATATTTTATTTTCTTCGCGCTTTAGGTTAGAAGAGAAAGTACTTCGTGTTTGGGAGTCTTTCAGAGATATCAGAGATAACTGATATAGTCTACTAAAAAACGTGGCAAACGTCCAAGAGTAGCAACTTACTGATTTTACCCTATTGGTGTTTGCAAATGTTTTGCTTTCGTGCACGATTCGTTCGCACTTCTTCGTCCACAGATTGAGTCCTTCGAGTCCGTACACGCCGTAGGGCATGCAAAGCGGTTACGTCAGAGTAAAGACGGAATGCGAACAGCGTTGACTCAAAGCGAGACGTGCCCGTCGCCTTCGCAACGCGAGAGAGCTTACTATGTATGGAATCTCGCCCGGTTGAGCATTCGTCCCATTCACTATTCTGCCTGCAGCTGATGTCTTCTCAGCGATATCCTTGACGGTTACCAGGGCTCCGCATAACGCTGAAACAATACCCGACGATAAGAATCTTTTTGTGGTCACATCGGCAAAGTTGATGAAAGCTATACAGTCTATTATCATAATTTTCAAATATGCTTTCGGCCTTTCTTTCCCTTGCCGCCACCTTTCTAGCGGAAATAATGCAGTTACTCACTGAAAGAGGGAAGCGCGAGGGCGATAACCAGGACGTGATACGAAAGACTGGAAAATGTCACAAACATACTCGTACTTGAATTATTCTATGGAAGGAATTAATTTAAAAACAATTATTTACGTGCTACTGTAATACACCTCGTTATATATATGCCCATTGGATTATTATTGAAGTAGAACGCAAATAAGTTTGAGTTTGATATCAGTTCAATTACTACCTGTCAACTTATTGCTAGTAATTGCCCAAGCAACAGGTAAATCAAATTAAAGTAAATCAAACTGTTTCCTGCTGTTTGTAACCAGTATGATGTACGATTAGACAGGGTTAAATACATAATATCGAACCGACAACCTATAAACCTACAGATTATTGTTATACTGCGTGATTCTGCGGTATTTAATTAATAATTTATTCTTCCTGGAATTCCAATATTCTTGGATAGCAGATGACGAACCATTCCGACCGAGCTTTAAAATGAATCTAGCATGATGAACAAAGTACCCTTTTAGGCAATGCACCAAATGAAATTATTCAGCAGGAATGTGCGCCGCGCGCCGACGAAATAACTGAATCGTGAAATATTAAATATGTGCGCGTATTTCAATTATGCATTGGTAAAGCTTCCGACCTCGGGCAATTGGAGACTTCAGCCGGAATTCCAAGTCAGACTATTACTGTCCTTGATTCAAGTGGAAATAGACGCGGAGGGTGTCAAATGCCATTCCTGCGACGGTTTCATGATTGTTAAGTAGTGGTCGGCAGATGGTTGAGCATGGCACGGTATTGAAATCCAAGGAAATAGCTAAAAATACGCGTTTATGTATTCTCTTTATGAATACCTTAGTATTCTGGAACACGGCGGGCGGATGAACGCGGGCATCGCAAGCATTTTGCGCAGGATGCGATATGCTCCATTAACGCGCCGCTGGAGCCCTTCTATGCTATGATAATCCGGCCAATCCAACCTTAAAGGGACAGACAGCTTGCATAACCTGCTTGGGCGCGATAACGGATATTGTAAGCGAAATTACTCACCCACTGCGGCGACGATTAGATTGTTGAAAGTGGCAGTTTTGCATGACTTCCTGCGGATTACGGACAGACTTATTTATTTACGTCGACCAGGTTAACAAATTCTTTGTACTTTTTGTTTCGGACGAATTTTGCCAAAATCGCATTTTTCTTTCAATTATACTATCCTGCGGAAAAAAAAGGAAAAGTCCATTTTTTCAAGTGATTCTGATGTGCTAATAAAATTTTGTTGGGCTAATTCTATATATTTTAAGAAAAATGTTCCAAAACGTGTTAAAACAAATTTTTACTTAAGTTCGGACATTTGCCATTTTAGGTCAATTTTGGAATTGATTTCTGCTTCATGTGTTTGACCAAATTTATTTTCAGACATACGAATTAATAGAGAAAGAAACTTTAAATTACAATTCCAAAGTACAATTTCCAAAGTGCTTTTAATAAATTATTGTTAGATCGCGAGAAGCGACTCAAATTCCTAAAAATCTACCAATAAAGTACAGACCGTAAAATGAGAAAAAGAGTCGCACGTGTTATTTACCTTTCAAATAATTATATTTGTAAATATTCATTCTCAATCATGGAATATATTTTCCAGGAAATCCTCAATGGCTTGTCATTTTATAAACAAGAATTTTGTCAAGTACTTTAAGAAAATCGATTCTAAATATGACCCAAATTAACAAAAGCCAAATTTTGACTGCAATTTGTTCTTGATGTGTTAGACAACTTTTGATTCAAATTCGTAATCAGCGTTCCAAAATTCAACAATCACATAAAGCTATTCAAACAATGTTTCATGCAGGACAGCTGTTAATAACTTTTAATATTTAAAATTGTATTAAGAAAAATAGTTGTGAAGTCAATTTCCCTGAAGATAATGCAAATTTAACAACTTTAGTTGAAATTCACCAAATTCCGATTTTCCCGTCTTGAAATGGGGACAGTGTTACATATTTCATGGAGCATTATTAAAAACTGTTATTAGTCGACAATTCTACAAGTTGTAGTACAATCTATTGAAATTTTGCCCAACATTTCATACAAAATCTAAGGCCAAGAGATCTAAGGCTTCCGCGCAAAATATTAATTTCATTAATTTAACCACCCGCAGCTCCTTCCCAAAGACTTGGTAACCGTAACAAGATAGCGTTAGACATTCGCGCATGCAACGACCCGGAGTAAGATTAATATATCCAATCCATGCATCTATCTATCCCTCAAATTCATCCCCTTATGTTCTAAAGGGAAGTTCCGGTATGTAAATGCGATATAAGGCTTACGCCTCCGCTACGCCGCCTTCGTTACATTTACAAAGAAGCTTTGTACACATGCGCAATGTGCGGACGCTCTAATCCGTCATCCCTTTCAAGTCGTGCGAACCTTTACAGCGCGCGTCTAGCGTCACCTTCAGATCGAAACGAGGTCGAAAGGTTAAAATATCCATTTTTCATTTCGATTGAAAGCTCGAAGGCCGCACATCCTGGAAACAATAGCGCGAATATTTATTATATGCTAACAGCTTTAGACGCGACAATTTATTATAAATAAATTACGAAACGTTCTACGCGAAATTTACGATCGGCAAATTCAATTAAGGGCCCGAACCCATTCTACCCCGATTGCGGGTTATTGATGAATATTTATTAGATTTAAATATTGGCCGCCCTCATATCGGATGTTAATTATTCTGATTTTATGCTCTCTATATGATGTACCAGATGTGCATGCTAGGTATCTATTTTGTTTGATGAGTTTTATGAAAAGCTTTATGACCAGCACGTTTTAAATATTTACTATTTTATTCAATTTCATCAATACATGTTTATAAAATGATTTATAGTTTACCAGACCGTTTATTACATAGGATAAAATCAGGATAGTTGCCACACTTTTCGTGAGAGCCCCTAATTTATGACTTCTCTCGAATGTCTCTAACATAGTTACTAGATAACGTTGCAAATATCCCAGTGTGGCAACTATATTGATTTAACTCTACGTTGTTCGATTATATACACGGATTTTTATATTTGGTTGTTTAAACTGACTAGTAGGTCAACCCCGTAATGAAATGTGTTCATATACTTGAAATGTTGTCAAAAATTTTCAATATTGTGAAGTAAATACATTTTAACTAAAATGTTACCACAATGTTAAACCAATCATAGTCGTTATTTTATCTTAGTTTGAAGCAGTTAAAATTGAGTATTTTTAGGGTGAAATATTATAGGTTACGTTTTTATTTGATTGAAATGTTCCGCCATTTAATCAAAATGTCAAATATTCTCTCGGTGGAAGTTGTGAATAGGCTGGAAATAACAGAGAGAGTTTCCGAGATGTCCAAAGTTTGCTTGCCTCTCATCAAAAATAGCTTAGATTAAATATTTATCATTTAGGTACTTAAAATTATGTTGTTAGTAAATATTTCGTTTTTAAAGCATTTTAGATTGTGTTTCGGTACATTTTCTGCATTCCCTGTCCGCTCGACCTAAAATATTTTGATTAAATCGTCTCTAAATGCGCAATTTCGAGTTGTCCTTTACGTCCATTCGAAATTTAATTAGTTCATTTAATGCACCATAAAACATAAATATTCCGCCCAGTTACTCGCATTGCGTATTTAGTACAACTCGGAGTTTATAACCACGCAGTACAATCATAAATTTAATATCCTCTTATGCATTTATAGTCGCGTTCGCATTTTCAACAAAGCACAGAAATAGAAAATGATCGTTTTCATAATTCCCGATTTCCTTCTCGTTGCAGAATTTGATAAATCCACATCGGCGAAAACCGTAACCTTAAAAAGCACTCGACCAAACTCGGAGGCAAGCGCAGCGAGCATCAAAGCCGAGCTAGGATCAGACGACGGTCCGGAAACGACAGTGACGATCGAACACCAGAACGGCGACTTTTTGGACGTCGAAGAAGCGCTCGCCGAAGAATTAGCAGCCGCTAAGATCCAAGCAGCTTTTCGTGGGCACCAGACTAGAAAGAACATGAAACAAGCCGATAATCCAGTCGAAGCCGAGCCCACCAAGGAGCAGCTGGAAGCCGAGTTCCGAGCTGACGATGAAGGTACATTAAACCGAAAGCACTTCACACGTTCGATCCCTATTTATCTTCCTTCTGGTTTTCTGGTGGTTTTCACACGCAACGAAAGCAATTTATTCTCGCGCGCTCCAAAAAAAATCATTGCTCAGTGTAGTCTAAATTTACACGTTCAACAAGCTGATCGATATCCTGTATCACGACGCGGCGAGAGCAGAGTAAACGCCCTAAACGCGCGCTAAACTTCCCGTTCCCGTTGACGTAGACTTCTCTTTAAATATGAAGGGGTGCCGTTGGATCGTGCACGTCAAGGACATGGAACTTCAATATTTAGACGCGCCGTGTTCAATTAAAACTTGATGTTTGCACGCACATTGTTTTACGCCAGTTCGCTACTGCGACTGGTAAACGTAGGGCAAACATGTTACTAAATATGGCCGCCGTTAGATTTTTAAATGCCGCTTTGAATTATGCCGGACCAGGGCGTGCAAAGCCGGAAAGCAAAGCTCTGGAAGGGCACCGACACCGGTATTAATAACCTTCGTATCCCGAACCTCTGCTCGGCGTGCTGCATGCCTAATTTGAATAAATGCTGAATGGCATAGAGGCAATTTTCGGTCCTGCGAGAGAGCATAAAGCGGTGCTTTTCAACCAGGTACTAACGAAAGGTCAACACCCCATGTTTATTCATTTGCACGCGGCACCGTCTGCGAAAAGTATTTTCTTCGCTCGCGCGTGCGATCCGCCCCCGGGCACGTGTTTGAACTTTCGGTCATTCCAAGCACATAAAACAACAACTGTCATATAAAGATGACAGCATCGTTCAAGGGGTTATGCTAAGTTAGGAATGCGTTGAGAGGCTTTACAACGTGCGCGAAAGACATTTCGATGTGTATTCGTGTTTGGAGTGGTGAAAGCCCAGCTCGAAATCGTCTCAAGCCGAAAATATTCCATCCGGTAATGTAATTCGACTTGGCATGAGAATCGAGGTGATGGGCAAGGAAGTCGATAGTCATCCCCAGGCGCAATTTCAATTTGCCGCGTTACCTCTTCGCGGTGGCGCGCTCGCAACGCGATGCATAAATAAATTACCCCGAATACCGAAGCGCTGGTGCGGGCTGTGTCGATCCGCCGGAAACGGTTTATTCGACGCGCATGAAACAAAGCCTCTCGAGGTGAGGCGATTCGTTATCGCGACGCGTTTGTTTGGCGAAACATTCCTTAAACTAACGTTCCGCGTTCGTCTTCCGCATGGAAGCACGCCACCCCCTTCGCAAGCAATTTAGCTCGTCCAGATCGTAGCTATCACTTTTATTTCTATTTAGGGAATTGCAAATATATGGCCGAGTGGCTTTTAGTTTGTTGAGTTGGAAAATAATTCGTGAATTGCTTTTCCAGTTTGTTTTCGTTGTTGCAAAGCCGAGGAGATTTTCTATTTTAAACTATTTTCACATTCAAGTTTGTTCAAATTAGATTGGAAAGGATTTTATTGATTGTAGAACGTTTCTGGTTCGCTCAGGAGTTAATGACAAAACACACTTTCGTTCAGGTCCAGTGTGCTCTCCAAACTTCGGCATTTGACCCACGACCACGACCCACAATGAGCTATTCAAAATCAGCTGACGTTTGCGGGCGTTAGCGGCAAACTAACCACAGCCATGCAAACCACATGCAGCGCTAATCTCTGACTAACCAACGAAATTTATGTCAATGAACGTTGCTATTATAGAGTTGGACCTTTCCAATTTTAGTTTAGTTCTCTGTTCAGTTAATGCAAAATTGTGACGTGATTTATTTGTGCAAATAATTCAGTTTTATGCTATCATGATTCATACATTACTTTAATATCCACTTTGGAAATTTAATGTTGAATCTTATGTTTTTAAATTCAAAATAAGGATACGGCAAATCTCCCCAGTTACAATCTGAATTCTTTCGTCTACCATGCCTCATGTAACATTTTCAAATTTAAATTGAATGCCAAAACCCCGAACTGAATCTCTACAACCACTAGTTTCCTTTTAAGGGCACATTGTTTAACCAAAATGCCAATTTTAATATTTCTTCTAAGTAAGTTTCTACGTAGTAAGGTTTAGCATGTTAAGACCTCTTTGTTGCCCAAGACGTGTTACTACATTAAACATAAATTTCCTAAATGTATAGGTGATATCCTTTTAAGATAATTATTTTTGGCACCTGAAAAAACGGATTATCCCTTGTAATTTTATATCCATTATGAAAACTTTTTTCCCGCGCGCGTTTCGGCGTTTCGAAAAAATCGGCTTGGCGAAAGTTTTTTCCCTTTCCGCGCGCCTGGCCTACAGGAAAATCCCGTGATAAGAAGGGAATTAAGCCGACGCCCGCATAGAGTCACGGAACTTCAACATGAAATATGCCTGTTCCGCTTTTCCCCATTTTGACTCTCCGTCACGACCGACAATAAACGAAAAAACTTCCCAATCTCACTTTCAATGCAACAAAATTCCGCCGGAGAAAAACTAATACCCAAATTTAATCAAGCTCGAGGCGCCTAAGTTTTTCCTTCTACGGGCCACGCTTCACTTCGCAAATGTTTTGAAGTCTTTGGGCGCGTTTTTAATTAATTTATTGTTCAACTTGAAAGCGATTTTATCGTGTGTTTATTTTTTGTGCTCGCAAACAAAAAGTGCGTCTATCAAAAGAAGTAGGCTCTTGGCGGCGAGGTGACTGTCGGCGAGGTTTTTCGCTTTTCGCTTAACGTATTGTTCGCTGGCGTTTTGTTGCCGCGCGAATCTAATAACGTCGGATCCGAGGATCTAGAATTGAAGCAAGTATGGCAGTGGGTGGTTGAGCCTGGGCGCCTGGGCTTATATAGAGCAAATAAGTCGGGGGCGTGCGTGTCGGCGAATGGCGAGGATCTTGGGGAGCAGCGACAGCGTCGGCGAGGCGGTGCGACGTTTCCATGTAGTGTGCTTCCAAGGGAGACGTGAAAAAGCATCTCGATGAGGGGGTTCCCGATCTCCGAGCCCGGGCGATGCGCGCAGAACTGTATGGATGACAACGATAGGGAAAGACGAACTAAAGAATTTATAAATTGGTTTATTTATAAGCTGCCGGCGTGGCATCTTATCGACGTCCGCTAATGCTACCCTACGAGGAGTACGGCGCTGCAAGGTTTTGACAAGACCTTGGACTAGTTTATCATTTTCTAGCACTAATCATATTTAGGATTTGTTGCGTGTAGATTTTATGAGTTATTCCCATATAGTATAAGGTGGCACTTTAGTCACTGTTGATTGCGACAAATTCTAAAAGTCGGTCCCAAGTTGAGTGAGATACGAGGGTAACATAAAATTAACCTACAAATAATTAATCTCCTTAACAATGGATCATTTTGACGTTCTGTGAGGATGCCATTTTTGAGTAGGGAACGGTGTCTTTGGTGCCTACGGTGGGCAAACAATAACAAACTGTTCCAGTGGTCCAAGCAACTAGAGCACACTGAAGTAAGCGTAGCGACTAGCACGATATTTATTGTTGGTTAGTTTGTTTATTCATCATAGAACACTGGCCAGCTTGATTGAATTGGATTGAATTGGAAATATAAGGTACAGCTACTTACTCCATTGGGGAAATATAACCTAACTTTAAATCATTAACCCATTGCTTCCCGAATTAATTTTGCCAAAAGTCGTGGTTTTTCATCGAACTATTGTTAATAATTCTTGATATTTTAAGTTTTTCTAGATTCGAAAAATTCGAAAAATTCTGGTTTTCTCGTCCTCAAGTGAGGACAGTGGTAAAAAATGGGCTAACTAGAGCATAATCCTTTGAGGGGCGCTAGCACAATAAGTGAAATTACGTATATAATCTGCACCCACTTTAGCTAGGCAGCTGGGCAGCGATTGTGGGAAACAAGCCGCATGCATTTCTATTTTAAATTATACTGACTATTTCTAACTATATGTACTTTTCCTTCCGATTTCGTGCCTTTCTTTTGCATTGCCGCGCATGCGCGTTGTGTCCGATCCCAGCTCGGACGTTACTCACTACTCGTACTTTAAGTACAATCATTGGAATGTAACTCAAAAATTATTTAATGGATACTTCCAGTGATCAGCCGACTCTTAACAATTAAAACCATAAAAAAATTTAATTATCAGAAACTATTTTAATGGATCTGATGTCCTAACATGCAAAACGTTACGAAAACTGTTTTACTCTATTTCCCACAATATTTATTACTATGAGATACTAACCGTAGCAATAAAACATTCGCTTCTTCCTCCCCAGCCAGTAATCACTACCAAGCTGCGCGCAAAAAAGATACGAAGAAAATTCGGTTCGTTTGCAATTTCCTGCGCGTGCCGCCCGTCGATATCCTGGGACTTTAATTAAGTCAAACTCGCTACACTTCAATGCTTTCGCAGGCTCACACTCGGTGCCATCGGAAGCGCCGCAGCGACGTTAATAAAAACTGCCAATGTCATAGAGCCCTGCAAGTTATACCTACCTATACAGAACGTTAACGTGGCGATCGGTTTGCGAGGTCTTCATCGCCGCACCGCCGTATCTGCGCAATTAGTTACACAACGGGGCGAAATTATTGAGGTTTGGATCGGGCGCTAAGATAACATTTATCCTTGACCTCTTTGAGGGCAAGGCCGAAGCGAAACAAATTACGAATACCAAGACGTCGATCTTGATTACACCTCAAAAGGTTTTTATCGCTCGTTTATTTCCTCTTCCTCCTACGTGCATGAAGATTGGACTTTGCCAAGCGAGCACACTGCAATCTCTTACTGTTTAAACAATTTTATTCGGACTGGAAACTTGTAAAATATTGGATTCATAGCGTTTTTAAGAAATTGAGGAAACTTGCCGAATTCAGCAAAATTTTAGCCCGGAAAACGTGGTTCGTGATTTTATCGCGGGTAATGGATTTCTGGAATAAACTAAAAATAAAATCGCGCGCTTGCACGTGGAATATGTGGGACAATTGGAGTTCGCAAATGGGATTTTCGCTAGCGCGGTGGCGACGCCGGCGTTCGAACGTACGAAGCTCATTAATTAGAAATGTGGTGAATGCGCCGGTAAAGTCTAAACGCAGACGTGTTGTAAGTTGAAAATAATACTAAACGAAGCCGAATTGGGTTGCGACCACCGTATGTAACCATGTGCACTAAACTGTTTAATAATGTATGTAGTCAGTGCGCCGCAACTAAGCTTTTAAAAATTAATTTCGTTTGGGTTGACACACCCCGAAACACCGCGTGCGCCGATGCACACACTTAAATGAACAAGGGAATGAGCTTGCGTTTTAATTAGCCGCCACCAGTTTCAGCTAGTTCTAACCGCAAACAATTAATCTCAATTTTGGCCATGTTTCCAGATGAGATGAATAGTTTAGCAAGTCCATTATATAGTTTTCGCATTTTAGAGAGAATATGCTCACGAAATTCGAGTAATTTACTGTCAGCGCTGTAATCGGTAATAGTAATAATAATAATAGATAATTCGAACTTCGGTAACGACAGATTGGGGCGCTTTCCGCATTGTTGCCATTCCGGCAGGAATGCCAATGGTGCGCCAGTTTGATACGATTCCAAAATGTTCTTGGCAAGAACTATTGATTTTAGCATAACAAACAGATAAACATTCATGTCTGCACATAAAAATTATGATCGCACGCTCGGACGATTGAATAATATGAATTATTTAGTGCAATCTTTGAATGATCTTGACGTAATCGTAAATCAACTTTGTAAATGGCGTCCACGTGCATGGTGGAGCAAAGAGCTGTCGTGTCGTGACTGCTGCCACCAAATCGCCTCTTCCTGCATTGTTAGCAAATAGTTGATAGTGAGGTATATTTAACTGCAAGGTCCACACGACAATCATATGCAGTATGCGGTTTTTATGAGGAAATCTAACTTCAAATTCAAACAAGTTCTTTTATTATGCCTATTCGATTCCTTGAATTGCTTTGTTTTCGGATTCCTTTGAGTTCGTAATGTTTGAACTGCGTGATTATGATTCCAAGGATATTTGTTCTTAGAAGTTTTTTACTAGAAACTTTGGCAATAAAATGTTTCCTTCGATAAAAATGGATGTAACGAAGTTTAGGCTCCAAGATGGCGTTAATTGACTATCTCAATTTCCTTCCTCCCGTTTGGGGACTTTGAGGAACTCGCCCCGGGCCGCTGAGGATCAACTTGTCAAAAGTTCGTAAATCATTTATAATGTGATGAAAGAAAACACACAGCGGCAACGCGAAGACAGATTTAATTATAGCTTGGAACTAGTCCTAGCGACGTATCGATTATGTTGTTAATGCCGTCTGAAAAACGCACTTGCACGGCACGCATATGGGTAGCCAGCGTTGATGTCGATCAGATATAAATATTAAACATCGCCATGTACGTGATAAATATTAATGCGTCGCAGTGCAAAGTTATGAATGTCATGGGAGTCCTGCTGGTGCCGATACAATCTGTTGATTTCATGAAACATAAGTTGACCTGCTTAACATACTGAATAACTAACGTTCACGTTAAACATTTGTGTTAATCTATTTGATCTGGAATTAATCATTTAGGACATTGTATGTACCTTTAAGGCTAATTCCTTTCATCTTTATGTTCGGTATGTTTCGGTAAACATTTATTGATAAATTGATTAACTAGAAAATTTATGCATTTGGTTGCCTGGTTATGGATATTTGTATGCAAGAAATGTATAATAATTTTAATATGCCACCATTAGCCACTTTTATACTCCGTGCAGTTTCATTTTAAATAGTTAATGAAGATTAAGTCATTTCCTCGGAGTATCTGAAACACGAACGGCAATGGGAATTGGCTTTCGAATAATTATTCAAATACGTAACGTGGCTGTGAGAGTAGCAAAGTCCGTAAAAATGTAATACCATAAAGTCGGCCATTCGGAAAGTTGTGCCCTAACTTTGCGCCACCAACATTGTGCAGAACTCGGCACTCGGATACACAGCAAACAAAAGTACAGGTTGACCGAGGAAAGAGTTTCCGACTTAGCGAGTAGTTTCACTTTGCGCCGTCCCTGGGATAGTTTCCGACTTCCTGAAACTACTCACAATTTGTCTACACAGAAGTAATTCATAGCTCTTTCTTGTTGTTGTAGAACTCTGTCATGCCGCAACGAAAATCCAGGCGTCCTTCCGGGGTCACATGTCCCGCAAGAACGAAACCGAGAAGACAAACGAACCGGCGGTGAGTGCAACGAAATTATTTAGTCTTCGAGTGGGACAAATTGTCTTGACGCAAGGCGCCGACCGGACGACTGTTTACATTATCATTTGTTTCGTTTGCAGAACAACGCCGTGGACGACGAAATAGCTGATATCGATCTGACAGACCCGGATCTAAGCAAGGCTGCGGTCAAGATTCAGGCATCCTTCAGAGGTCACATGGCACGCAAAGAGCACGACAAGTGAACGCGACGCGCCCCCCATGGACGCACCACTTTCATACGGAGCGCCGCGCGCCATTCGCACCAGCCATCGTCGATTTTCAGCAATTTCAACAATTGTCCGCAACTCATTAAGATGTAACAACAGATACGCCGTCGGCCCTCGAACAACCGCCTCATCAATTTGCCGTTTACCTCACGATCATAGAATATCTCGCGTGAATGTTGATGCTTTACGCGCGACGCGTAATACCTATCCGTATTGTATTAGACTACCTTTTAGCATAAATTGGCAATGCTCCTAAACGATTTCCGTATTGCCAGTGTTGAAAACGAACACCTCTCGACGGGTTCAACGAGACGCGGCATCTCAGCACAGTAACTTTTAGACTTTGCACCTTTACAAATGTAACATTTAACGAGAGTACCTACTACCTACATTTCGAACGCTAACAAACCTCCAAGTTTTAAACATTCCGACAAATTGAATCGCAGACCAAATACCGTAACGGCGCGCGTTTTCGCTCATTGTAACACGATGAGCAAATACGGAACGCACCTAGAAATACAAACAATCCTAATGAACCTAATGAACCGTTTGACTTCATTATTCTGCAAAATTTCGAGTGGTAGAATTGAGAAATATACAGAATACTACAAACATACAATATATACATTATGTAATTATACAAAACATTTAAGATGTAACAAAATATAGACACTTATTGTGCAAGCACGTTGTTAAATCCTATTTGACGAATAAATAAAACTCATTGAGACATTCGCGGACACACGGCATATAAGGCAAAACAATGCAAATTGTCAATTGAAACAACATATTATACTTATATGATGAACTACATTTTAAAATCAGCGTTTGGTCAACGTGAACCCGGTGTGTCAGAGTGTTTTATACCTTTACATTCGGTTGCAAACATTCCAATAATGTTAAATTATCGTTGACGATACTCGTTTGTATTATTCGAATATTGGAATCTCTCTTGTAGTTAGCAAAGAATTCATATGAATCATGTTAATAATGAAAATATGATAATGTGATCTCTCCTATTTTAATTTGGAGCTTTTTCGACTAAGATATGAAACTTTTAGAACGAAATTCATTGTAATTTGATTGAGGTACCTACAAATATATTCAACAACCATAACATTCAAGTAGTTATTTATTATTCTAGCTTAATGTATCACGGCGCTATATTATATGTCTATTTAGACGGTTTTCCCCATTCGGGAAAATCCGAATCTTGAAAGTATTCTGGTTGAAACTTCTTCATTGAAGGAGGAAGATCATATCTATTTTCAAGTTGTTGGGGATAAGACCAGAAGACTTTGCCAACGTTTTCATTCCGCTCGTCTCTTTTCTGCGTGTATTTTGCCAACCATTCCTCAGCGAGTGGCACTTCTATTTGCGTAAATTGCTTGGCAATCTTCTTCTGTTGTTCATAAACAACTGTAAATTAAAAATAAGCATGTTATAGGGTAGATGCCGTTTATAAGGATCAGTGGTTATAAGGAACTTCCGGTTAAATGGTACAAATCTGTAGGGATGGAACGAATGCAAAGACAAACACTCGTACACTTCCGGTTATAAGGACAGGAATTTCGTGAGGTTAGAGAATTTGTTTTTCCCATAATTCGCCCATAACAATTTATCGATTGGAATGAAACAAAGACGGCTTCAAGAACGGATTCAGCGATGGTTGCAACGTCACAAAAAGTACTAATGTAACCCCCAGCCAGTATGCTAGTGTCTGAAAGGCGGCTGTCTGAATCGAACCGTGAGTCTGAGTCGTATAGTTGCGTAATGTTACATAAAGTTGTGTAACGGGTGCTGGCACATTTCCATCGCCGTTTATATGAAATTTCTGTTATAGTGTTATAAATTCCACTGGCCCACTATGTTCCTTATAAGCGGCATCTACTGTATTATTCGTAACATAGGCAACTCACATTACTCACATTACTCCCAAGTACACATACTTCCCCATTTCCCTTATGAGTTTTGTAATTTCCTCTAGTTTTAGGAACATTATACATTATACCAGTACATTACATGTACTTATTATCATGTGCTAACTTACTCATTTCTTTAACATGCCATAACTCCTCTTGGGTATAATGGGTATATATACAAGCCGACTCAAATGGGCAATACCCAGATGTATGGAATTTTCGACAGGGAGTTTTGGTTGATTCTTCTGCTAGCAATTCCTTCAAATCTATACATAGCATTAAATATAGGGATAAAAATTTGATGTACATTTACTTTTGAACGATTACCTCTAAATGAATCATAATGCAGTTTCTTCATTTTCAAGTGGTGAGCACAATTTAAGTGCTTCTTTCGAGCTTCAATGTCATCAATAAAAACTTTATCACAATAATCACAATAGTAACGACAGCCCATTTTCTTATATCGCAAGTGAGACTATCTCGACAGATTATTATAAATGAACACTTCAGTTGAATTACTCAACGCCTTTCTTCTTTGTTTACCTTCTGGTACAAATTTATAGGTTAGGTTTGTACAGTGCAAGTGGCTTATCCGTCCGTATTTTAAATTGATCGCAAAATTACATAACTCGCTAAGTTTACAATCGTTTCATTCCAATTATATGCGTTTTACGAAATGAATAATAAAATGTATTTCCAAACCGTTTGAAAACGAACATACAGCGCCATCTAGTAACATAGTTAGAAAACGTTGTCGGCAGCTACACGCAGTTCTTTGATGTTAACGACATACTTTCACTCAATTCGCTTAGCCGGACTCGACGCGACAGAAAGAAACGACAAACATTCGTACGTCGAATGACGCACAGCAATCATAACTTGTTTTTTGTTTACATTCCCTACGTTACGAGAACGTGTTTGATGCAGTTGGAGGATTCGACGGAGTCGGCATCCAGCGGGCATCACAATGCGTGCGTGCCGCCGTCGGTACTCGCCGTAGTACTCGCGCTTCTTGTTCGGTTTGTTTGGCAGAGGGAAGTCAGTGTTTAGCGTGCGTTCGGTCCTCGCGTTGTGTTCGACGTGAGCGGGCACAATCTCGCTATCATGTGCCGCATTGTCTGAAAGCGGTGCGTCCGTAATTACTCCTGTGCCTGTGCTAACTAAACTCAACGCTTAAGTCATCTGCATCCTGTTAATGTGTTCAAACTTTACGTATTAATCTCATCGGGTGCTGAAGAGCCTGCGGATGATGCGCGAGCGCCTTCCTTGTCGTGGATTTATTTATAGCGCGACAACCAATTAAAACGTAAAAGGGTGAGTTGACGGGCTGCACGCTGTGTGCCGTGCAATTATAACACGTGTCGGATTAATATAATAAGTATTTTTAAAATTCACTTGCACGTTTGTCGAATGCATCCCAGCTTGTGGGTTGTGGCGATTCTTGGAAGACCACGAACGAAAACAAAAGTTATTTATAATGTGCGTGATATATTTTAGTTTAATCCAGATCCAGCAATAACATCAAAAGTATGATCCGCCTTCGCATCGCCTAACATTCCAGAAGGATTAGAATCATTCCAATGTTAATTCCGAAATTATCGTAAATGATCCGTTATCATCTCGACGCTCATCACGTGCTCTGCACTCTTGCTCTTCATCTTCACTTTTACTATTAACACACAGCCGACTTATCCCAATATGAATGGGCCTTTATAGACTTTATCAGCAGCACTTAGGAACTCACTTGGCTGGCTGTGAATCGCTAATTGCTGACACATAATAACGCAGGCGAGAAGTAACCAAAACCGATTGCTATGTAAATACGAAACCTAGTAACACATTTGCATATAAAAACAACATTTCCATCCACACCATCTGGCAGCGCAATGCAACATTTGTCGGATCTCTGTAATCTCGCACGTTGTTATCAGCCAAGCAGAATTGTTCAATACCAGTTATTCGCTCGCCGGTTCCAACGCCAACTTGGCAGCGATGATGTAATGACGTGAAAATAAACAGCAGGATTTATTACTTGCTGCGCGTCACTCTCGCAATTTATTGCTAATAATTTCATTAAACACTTCCAGCTTCGTTCGTGCCACTTATTGCGCCAGCGCCGCGGAATCAATTGGCATAATTGGGCCGCTGTATTTTCGTTTTGTTACATAAATACACAGTTATTATCAATTGCGTCTCATTCGTTCGCTATCTAGTGCTATAAGTATTTAATTGTTTTTGGAGCAGAACACTCGGTGAGAATCATCAACTTCTTGCTTTTGCTTCTCTCGGTACTTTGCAGAGCATCGAGAATTATAGATGTTTTAAATCTTTCAACTCGTTATTCTTATTACCGACTGGATCTTGCAGAATCAGTTCTTAGAACTTCCTACAAGCTGGCGTTCTGCTTGAAAGATTAATCGGATGGTTTAGCTATTTTCACGTTATTCCACAAAGGAGTTAAATTCGGATGGGTTTTGTGTTGTGGAAAAGAGGAAAAATGGAGTTGACTTATAAATAGTTTTGTTTTACATTAAACTTGATTAAAGCCGAGGAATGTGTTATTTTCGTCGTAGCGCAGAAATTAGTCATGCATAATATAAAATTTCATGATTATTTGCGTTGTTTTCGTGGATTAAGTTAATTTATTTGGAGGCAACGTCTAATTAGTGTAATTTATTCCTTGAGATTTCAGTTTTAATAAATTTAATGAGAGTATCATGTAACGCTAAGGGTTTGTAATTGGACAATGTTGTTCTTTGAGGTTGAACAATTTCGAACCCTTGACGCTCTGAAAAGCCTACATTTGTTTAATTGTTTCTTTTGTTTTGCGGAGTTTTTATTATATATATTTGTAATTTAAACATACTTTTATGTATGAATGTGACAATTTTTGCTGACATGTGTTAAGAGTGTGTTTTTATAATCCCTGATTAATTCAAATGCATATTATCTTGTAATTTAGAGAGTATTGGGTATTGAAACTTGAAAATTGCATTTACTTAACCGATAAGGAAGAGATAAGATAATGAGAAATTATATAAGATATATGAGAAACACAAATGTTGTATAGTGGCATTTTTCCAACGTTAGTTCTCTTTGACCGAGGTCATTAATAGAAATTTGAATATTTAAAGTGCATATGTTTAAAATTGTGAATTTAATTGGTAATTAATTAATATTAATTGTAGTTGTATAAACATACAGAAATACCGTCGATAAAGTTCTGGTAAAATTAAATATACAGCTGTTAACTTTCGGTAATTGTCAAAGTCATAACCAACGTTGCAAGAATTTCACTATACCTTGTACCACATTGAAAAAGTAGCCCTGGGCAACATTAGAATCTTGCCTACACTAAATATGATAAATTTAATATTTGAGTAAAGTTGGAAAATGATCTATGTGACTGAGACCCCTCCTTCAAGCGCTATAAATAATTTTTGGATTATATCAAACTTTCCTAATGCCCCTACAGTTCGTTTAGAGAAAAATGTTTTCTTATTAAAAGACAAGCTGTCTTTTCTTTTATTATTTGTAGAAAATATTAGAAAACTTTCGAATTATGCGTCATTGAATTATATGTAGTTCCCATAGTTTCCTCGAGATAATTAAGTTTTCATGTGAAATCTCTACAATACATCCACTTTCATGCCTAAATCACTTATAAATAGTTTTCTTCCTCGGAGTGCGCCTAACGACCGCGCGGCATTTGGAAAAGTGTCTTCCAAAATTCTTCGCGTTCCTTCTCGGAAATAATTTCACTTTTCAATTACCTGGACGCAATAGTCGGCGCATAAAACGAATGACGAAGAACCTCTTTCCAGAGAGCATAAAACGCATCCAATCAGCTTACACGCGACGCGACATATTCAACAACGAAAAATTCCAATCGTCCGCACGCCGAAGCTTCATAAATAAAGCAGGCTATGGATACTTTATATTCTATGCCGCAATATATGTCGTGGATATGCCAGAAAGATGACTAAGAACATCTCCAAACCGCATCGAATTCCTCCAAGCACGCGCGTGTTCGTAAAAGCGCTTTACCATTTCTTCGTTTACGGTATTTCCGAGATTTCCTCGTGTCGCTCGCGCGCGTTCAGCGACCGATCGCAATGATAACGTTCGATTGTTGTTGCAGTTGTTGTGGTTGAGGTTGGCGTCGTCGGCTCGCAGATTGTTTAATAACGCCTTCGGAATAAATTCTAGACCGCTGGCAAAACGTACCTTTTATTGAGCTGCCTACGTCACTTGCCGCTCTGGCACAACTTTGCTTGTTGAATATTTCCACGTGAATGCGTTTTCTAATAACCCGCGTCGGAATATGGCGTACTTAAGGGTATTACTTAAGTGAGGTCGAATTGTTACGACTTACGGCTATTACTTTCGAGAGTTTCCTTTCTTTTATTGCCGTCGCCTAGCGATAAGGTGGTCGTTCGAGTACATGGTCATTCATGGCCGAATAATTTTTCTACTGCGAGTTGAATGGTAATTTTCTTGCCGTTTAAGCGTTGGTGATAATGCTCAATGTGGGTTGTTTAATTTGGTTATATTTATTTGTACGTATTTTGATTGTTGAATAATGTTGTCGGTTTATTGTCATTGAAGAAAGAGTTGAGCGTTTTTTATTCCAGTGTGTGGGCGTGGGCACGTTTTCCATTTAAATTCGTATTGCAGTCTGTGAGAGCGAGAGTTACGTAATTCATTGAGGTGTTTTTACAGATAGCGTCAAACGACATCGTTTCTTACAAAATGATTTAAGGATTCTAGGAATATTTTTAAAGTTTTATGAAAAGGAATCTGCTAATGTAAAAAAATCAAAAGATGTGAAAACGTCTCTCAAAATATTTAAACGTTTAATTAGACTGGGTTTAATTTGAATAAACGTTGCACAAATTGTTTCCCAATATTTGAAGTCTTCGAATTGGCGAAGCGTTTCGTATTCTGTTCAAATATTATTTAAACACTTTTGCAACATTTTGTTTGCGCCGTCCATGTTCTGTCTCGCATTGAATTTTCTTTATCCGGTGAGAAATGTGCGCGCACACCTGCAGCGGAAAGGAATTCTCCACTCTTCTCTCTAAATTATTGCCGCCGGGCTAGCCGCTAACGAAGGCGAGGAATTTATCAAGCGCTGTATAGGCCTAGTAGTGTTTCAGACTACATGAGATATTGTAGATATATGATGTGCATATTACGTTTCCATAACCTTTCTTCTTGGACAGGTGCCCCTCGCTGCGCGCTCATAGTCTCGTGCCTGCCTGCCTTTCATATTTCTTCCCCGGGCCGAGACGTATGCGAAGATTTTACGCTTGGGCTTCCAATTTTTGGGATGTTTGATGTTGTTTTTAAACATTATGCATTTGATACGCGAATTTTACCTGGTATTAAATTATGGGTAGTCATTTATTTAAATTGCTCGGATTGCAGGCTTTAGCGAACAAAATGTTCCGCACGATTTATGGGAATATTTTGTGTATATTGCAATTAAATGGCTTCGCAATATATATATGCTAATCTCAATTCTCTCGGCCTGAGGGCATGGCCGCGTGCAGAGTACTATCATTGTATGATAGTGATGGATAGTGGGTCTAAGCTAGGTCGGATAAAGCGGAGAAAGGTGTTTGATTATAAATAAAACTCTATATGTTGCACGTGCTAATATCGCGAAGGTATTCTTGAAATTACAAGTGAATGATCGCAACCGTAAGCGATTGGGAGGCGGTATAAGCTGGAGAAACGGATTTACGAATTGTCAGGGTTCGCCAGTATGGACTACAAGTATACAAATTATATTTATGTTATGTTTAGCTTTGTAACTTCACGACTTTCTCGATATAATTATATCCACGTAATACCGGTTATTATCTTTTTAATGTTGCGATCTTTCTGTGGGAGATAAATCTTTATCAAAATAAATTCCTCAGACGTGTAATTGATGACTCATTGGGGCGGGATGTTGCCCGCGGTCACTATATCTACCTAAATTAGATGACTCATCGGGTTGATATGCTTTGAAATGCACCAGCATTCACAGCATCACCCTCGTTGGCCCTATTCTGAAAACTATGTTCTGTTTATACAATTTATTGGATTTCTGTTTGTTTAGGGGTTTTCGCGGCAATCTTTGATTCTATCCCAAAATAAATGCGTTTTCTGGATATTGCTTTATCTTTTGTGAAAGACCCTTTTCTATTTGTGTAGTTCCCATTTTAGTGGACGTGAGAAGCAATATTGATCATAATGATCTAATATTTATTCCGCATACACACTGCACGTTCTTAAACTAAACAAAAGCGTCTTTATTGACTGCTCTGACTTGCACGTGCTATTTCGGTTGATTTCTCGTTTCAAAAAGTCACGACTTCAGTTTAAAACGTTTAAATTGTTTTGAAGCAGTAAGAAATGACGTCGATAGAATTTTAATGTTTGGTATTTCCTATTAGTCTTCCTCAGTCATTGGCCATTGAATGCAACCTTCATAATATAGAGTGTGAGTATGGCTAGAAGTTTTTACCCAATTTAACATTGATTTCACCAATAATTAATAATTTTACTCGCGGTTTTAACTTGTTTACTTCTTTACACTCGAACTAGAAGTATTCGTCTCATTCGGTTGTGCCTGAGCCTTATTAGTGCAATTTGATATTCTCAAGAGGTTGTAGTAGGTATAATAAGTCTATTTCATTTTCCACCATTTTTTTTTTATTAAATAAATTAATTATTAATACTAATTATTTTGTCTGTTCCACGCACTAGCCTCTCCAAAGGATGAATATAAATGCAAGTGAACACAATCGCGAATGGCAATTCATATTGAGATATTTCATTAATAATTAATTAATATTATTTGTTTTGCGATGAGCTTATATATGCAAAAATCACATGATGTGCATTCATGGCAACTTCCACTTCTGCAAGATCCTCAATTAGACGCAATTACCCGATTATCTCTTCGACGTAAGCACGGAAACGCATTTATCGCAATAAACACTTTCTACACTTATTGCTTGCGCTGCGCATCGCTAATAACGGTAAAACAATCTACAAGTCATCAAGATGCACGTGCTATAAATTATAAATGGGCATACATTATAACGAAAGACCATTTCTACCGATTGCCAAACGCACATGACCATGCCAGCGACCACGCCATCGCGCCTCGGCGACGTGATTAATTTATTATTTCATCACACGATTTCCATCACCTGGTCGTTGTCGTCACCGTCATAATTTGTTCTTTCACTTTTTGTTTGTTTTGAACGCTTTGCTAGTGATGTCATTTGTTTAACGAATAGTTTATTATGCACGTTATTAGCCATTAACGTTATTATGTTGAACGAATGACTGGACTGGGTGCGTTATAAAGGTCTATAAATAGACGAAAGCGTGATAACAATTGGTCTGAATAGAAATAATATCTATTTGTTTATATATTGTCGCGCTGGATTGTGCTCGGCTTTTCGCAGTCGGCTCGTGTCGCACGCATATTGAATATGAAGGCAATCGGGCAATCAAATCACAATCGGGCGATGCTGATGCGGCGCTATGAACGCTTTCGAATGCTGTTTTATTGACTCAGCCATTCTTATCGTGCGAATGCGACATGGCGAATGAATTGCACGCGCCTTGGATTTATTTTCGTGCACTTGACATTTAATCGCAGGTGATTATTTATTTTGTTGCGGTTGTTTATTTATGCGGCGATCGGAGAAATGTATTTGTAGATGGGGCATTGACATGCGCGGGTCATTATTCAATTGTCATTTTCAATCAGTAAAATAAATAAAGGGAATGTGTTTTGCAGTTAAGAAAATAGCTGTTGTTTATAAGAGACGGTAAAATATATTTTCGTAGTATGTTATGTACCTGACACTTTTGCGAGCAAAGATATTTGACAAACAGATTAAAAATTCATTAGAGATGTTTAAAATGAAGATAAATTGCTTGTTAAATTCATTAATTTGTTGTTAAACCACAAGATCACAAAGGTCAAGGATATTCTTTTAAATAAACGCGATTTCACGTTAATTATATTCGTCATTTGTTATTAAATGTTCACTACTTCCACTGAATATTTTTGAATTATAAACTATTAGATTTTAACGGTCGCTTTAATGAGATATAATAATTACGGCTGGAGTAACGAGTGAAAATTCAATCTCACCACGCACATTTATTTTCACATGTACGATGCACAGCTGTAAAAGGGCTTTTGATTTGGAGGTTTAAAAAAATGCTGTGTGAAGATTTTACCAATAAATTCAAGTAATCGTAATAAAATTCGCATAAATTATTTATTCCCCGGTCTGTCTTGTTTGAATAACAGTTGCCATGTTATTGAAATCTTCATTTTTAAATATTTCTGTCTATACATTGTCCACACGTGTGATCTAAGTGATTATCTCGAATTATGTCACAGTGGAAAAAAATCAACGCAATTTCCGCGTCGCCACTTAAGAATTGAGGCCAATCACCATCAAATTAATTGCACCACATGCGCGCACTCAATTGTTTTCTCATTAACGATAAATTGATGGTCCGTCATGTATGTTTGTATTTATGCATAGAATTATTTGGGTCGTCTCGTTCAAAATTACACTCCCAGCAATATTTAGCTAATAAGCGTAAGGACTAATTTAATTTATGTGTCCACAATTGCCTCCGGGTCGATTTGCAAAGCAAGGCACGTTTCTAAATACGAGTTTACCTACATATTCCTCAGTGCCTACCAGAAATGTGCATGGTGCTTGAAAACGCATCTATTTTCGATCATTTTCACATTTACGTCAATTTATTGGTTCGCCTGCGCAAAACCAGAACCAAGTCATTAAGTGACAAGCGCCGACAAGGTATATTATTAGACGCAGTCGTCTGGATTTCGAAAATTATTTAATTGACTGCAATTAGTCGAACGGGTATCGAACGGTATCAAGGTATTACGTTCGTGCGAAATGCCAAATGATAATTTGTACTGAATGATTGAGTGACTATTACCGTCGATGCAGTGACGCACAAGAAGGCTGCATCGAATGAAATTACTTCTCGTACGTGAGTTCGGGTATTATTCACGAATATGAGCATGGTTTTGCGTCGATAACTTTCGTCCAAACGCAATTATGTAGCAAGTGCTCATTGCGCGTCGAAATTCGTAACAGGCAGGAGGTAATTACTGTCCCTTTTCGTCGACTTTCGTCACTAGTGAGTCATGGTTTATTTCAATTGGAACTACAGCATCAGCATCATCAAAATGGCTGTCAACTAGTCTAGTTTATTTTATGAGTTTTATATCAAACGCCAGATCTCGTGGTCTGTAGTCTTTGTGCTCCGCTGGTAAAGCAAAAAACAAATACTCCGCGTATTTTGAATTATGTTTTCATTGTGTAGGTCATTAACCCAACTGAACGCTAGCCGAACAAGTGCATGGTGCGTTTTGGTGCGTACGGCGTGTGCGTGTGACTTGTCGTGGTTAATGTGACTTAATGAATGCATCATCAACTGCATTCGGCGAAGCGCGCTTCCATCCGAATGCGTTTCGTGCACAAGTTCATATTTATTATCGCGTCGTTATATCGATGTGTGCTGCGGCGGAGTTTAATTTATTCGTGTAATTTATTTCGCTTTGCTCGTACGTGCTGTTTTGCCCCGTGCTTTCGACTGATCGCCCGCTTTGTACTTGTTGCAGTGTGTTCGAAAATGTCGAGCGTCGCTGTGGCGAACGGCGCCGGCGACCGAGGGACGAGCGCAGGTGTGCTGCCCACCGGTGCTGTGGAATTGACGGAGAGCTCTGGAAGGGCGCTCAAGTTGCAAACGGACGCGCCGCACCTGGTGAGCATGGGGGGCGACAGACTAAGCACGGCTGTCACGCTACATCCCCTTCCGCAAGGTCAGTACTGAAGCTGAAATTTATTTGTTCGCGCGTGGAAAAAGCGATCGAATTCGGATGAAATGTTGGATTTGGACCGGAGCCAAATTGACACACGTGGATTTTCGGATGTGATTAATGCACAAGAGAATCTACTATTTGCCAAGTTATGGGAAATGGGAAATTTTATTTGCTAGATTTAGCTAGGATATTATTAGATTAATTACGCGAGTTGATATTATCAATTTTATAATTTTCTTTGTTTATCTAAAAGAGCACAAGACACTTTTCTCGCCGCATTAAAACCTCTTGAAGGTGTCTTTCGTTGATAATATCAGGAAATAATTACCACGCTGAAAGTTTCCTCGTAATTGAGAATTATGCATTCAAGTTTATCTTTATCGCATTCGGCGTTAAACAGCTCCAACGCTCGAAGTAAACATAAGCCACGAAGCCACGGGCACAGCGCGCTTAAATTTTCCCAGCTCTCTTACGACTCTTCTCCTCGATTCTTACGACGCCCGGTTGCGTGATGGCTGCTTGACTGTTTACGTCCACCGTCAATTTAACGTAACACATGTATTCCTGGAAATAACCAGACGCGTAACGCGCGCACCACCTACATCAGACAACTTCATATTTATTTCCTCGCTAGCGACTCGGATCTCCTTCGTGTTTACACTTTTCCTTTGGCGCGTCGTACGACTTCGCCGCCGATGTTGCCTCTTTGATATCCGCCGTTTTCATTCATTTCTGTTGCGCCGTCGACGACGTCGGTGGTAAAACTATCGCTTAATGGAAAAACAAATCGGGGTCATTTTTAGCTGGGCTGCCTGTCGGCGAGGAGTTGTAGACGCGCGCGTTACGCACGTTACGAGGAAACGAGTGGCAAACGATGCGCGACCACGATGTAATTTTGTTTTGTTCTCCGCGCGCGCAGAATGAACCGACGTGCAATCCTCAAATAAAAACGCGACTACATCCGCTCATAATTCAGCCAGACCGTGGACGCGGGCTTTGTTATTATTTTTTATTACGCTAATATCGTGTGGAGAAGGAAGATGGGCTGCGAAAAACGGAGCACGTTCATTTTCATAACATACTCGTTTTGCTCGCTAAACGCTATTAATTATTGAAGGTCGAGCAAAGTATGCTTAAAAATCCACTTTAAATGTAAATTAGAATTTGCCCATTTTTTATTTTAAGTGTCGTAAGCTTTATATGAAGTCAATTTTTTATCGGGAATTTTAATTGATCTCTTTTATCAGGCGCATATAATAAGTAAAAAATGACCTGTAATCATGGTTTAGGTAAAGATCGTAAGGTTAAAATGGAAATGTTGTTTTCTGTTAGTCGAATGTAACACTAACCCAAAATCCTTATCAAATTAGTTTAACAGACAATTCTAAAGAATCGAAACGACTTGCGAGCGCGGTGCGTACGCGAAATTCGTGGAATGTCACGTGTACAATAATTACATTTAGGTATAAATTTACATTTTGTGCTGATTCCAGGACGAGTAACGCTTGGAAGTGGCCCAGGTGTGGACATACCAGTTCAAGGAACGGGCGTGTTGCCGCTGCACTGCCACATAGAGAACAGCGAGGGCGTCGTCACTCTGCATCCCATCGCGGGAAATTTAAGCATCGATGGCGTTCACATCTCCGCACCTACTCGACTAACGCAAGGTTAATATGCAAATTCATTTGCTTTGCTTCCTCCTCGTGCGTGTTCGCACGCAGCGCACGTCGGTGCAAGTCATTCATCTGGTAAATTAATATTCATCGTCGTGATTGGATTGCAGGTGTTATGTTAACAATTGGCCGCTCGAATTACATGCGCTTCAATCATCCGGCCGAAGCGAAATTGATGAAGTTGACCAACTCTCGAATCTCAATGGCGCCGATAACGTTTGAGAACGAGGAAATCTATCAGGCCAAGTTCGCGAAGAAGCCGCCCACGGTGCCGCGGAAATCGCCGCGAAGTTCGCTCTCCGATGAAGAGCCGTCACAGAGCAGCATCATGATGAAGGTGTCGAAGTTCGAGTATCTCGCCGCGCAGAACTTCAAGCAGAGCCTATCGCCGAAAGTGTTCTCGTCGAATTTAGTCACGGTGAACATGCCGGCGAAGGATGTTTTGGGCAGGACCCCGCCTGATTTGCATAGCTATGCGAAAAACATTTCGCAACCGGCCGTTAATTACGCCGAAACTAATTTTAAAAATAAAACGCCTGACAGGCAAGTATTCGGATGCAAATCGCCGAGTTACGTTAACGTGCAGCTGAACGAGACGAAGACGATTAATAACAAGGTGGTTATTTTCGAAAACGGATCCGTCGTGAAGGAACATCACGAGCTCAACAACATTACGCGCAACTACAATCAGAACGCGAATAAAAACGTGAACGTTGCCAAGGGTCAGACGAGGTGCAGCACGCCCAACGGTGAGAACAAAAGTAACGTGAGCAGCTATGAGGATTTATCTCTTCGCAAAAACGAAGCGGAAATCAAGAGAAATCAGGTTGGTTGATTTTACAATTAATTATAATTATTTTACTTGCTGGCTGACTGTATGCAACACTGATAGATTTAAACTATTCGGAAAATAACCGTGTTTGATTTTGTCTTATCTTTGCTATCAGCAGAGAAAAAGTAAGTAATTTTATGATTTATACGCACTTTATCAAATTCGTTGGTGAATTGAATAGAGTCTATTAAAGTTGTTTATGTTATAGGCACAAGTCGACCGAATAAAAGAACAACAAATCGAAAAAGCGGAGCAAGCGCGTTTGGAAGAAATACTGAACATGTGCGCCGAGTTTGATAAGCAAGTTCAGTGTGACAAAAGCAACAAGCCCACACCAAACAGGTACGCGTTCGCATTTTTATTGTGTTTAGTTTCACGCTAACAAACCTATCTTAATTATTCTAGGATTAAAACAAACGGCTCGTTGCCGCGCGATAAGCGCGCGTGCATTTCACCGAACTTCATCAACTCGCCGAAATTAGGCAGCTCACCGAACGGCGCCGACGCGCACATCTTCAAATTTGAATCGCAGGAGAGCGTCACCGGACAAAATCTTCAGCAACAATACGAATCCATCGAAGTACAAAAAAGTAACACCAGCAGTTGTGGTAAAAATATGAGCGCTTATGAAAATGTAGCGATCACGAACGGATCGCCTACTCTGCCGCTATCCTCTCCGCGCACGCGAATCAAAACGTTTGTAACTCCCAACAAGGAAAGGTAAATATTTGCTCCGTATCTTATCTTTCACACAGCGAACGAGCTGCTAACTAATATTGTAAATGTTCTCAGTTCTCCGAAAGAATCGACAACGGATTTATTTGATACGTCGATGTCGAAAGCGAAAACGTTACCGCCGAAGTTTATCACGCCGACCAAATACAAAGATGAGCACGGATATATGCGGCATCTAGAGAATTATGAAAATTTGACTTTAAATAATCACACAGGTAGCATTGCGAATAATTTGAATTTTGCGGAGAACAAGGAGAATGCTAATCCGGAGGCCAATAATACCTCGCGGAAAATCTCCGAGTTGAAGGAGGAAAAGCGCGATAAGTTGACGCAAATAGCGACTATCAAAAGACGAATGGCAGAGATGGATAATATGGGCGAGGAATTATCACGAGAGCTCGAGCTGGAAAAGGCGCTCATTATAGGTGAATGCAAGGCTAAACAGTTGGAACTGGAAAAGCTTCAGACGCGGAAAGAAGTGCTACTTCAGGATGCGCATAATCTTGACTTGAAAATGAACGAAAGTCAGATTATTCAGGAAGAAGATCAAAGGGAGTGTAAGGAAAAGTTGGATGCGGCCAAAGATCTTGTCGATTCAATTGAAGCCAAGCTTGCCTTATTAAGTAAAGACACCGCCGAATATAATGCAACGTTCGAGGAGTATTTAGATGCGCAAGAGGAGCTTGACAACGAGAATAAAAAGTTCGAAGATTTGGAATTTCATCACTTAGAGGAGGAAGCCGATATGTTGGCCAGTAGGGAAGAACATCAACGAGAAATTATGGACTTGACTAAACGCATGGAAGAGTTGAAGAAACAAATTACGGATTTGCAGCGCGAGAATTCCATCACGGCTACGACGAACGCCAGCGAATATAGCAAAATTGAAGAGAAGCGGCTAGAGTTTTCCAAGATTCTGGAGGACGTACGGACACAGTTGCGTGACATTGATGTCGAATTGGTGAACTTAAAAGAGCGTGAAACGGACGACGACTTGTCCACGGACAGTGACACCGACAAACCAAAAGATCTCGAGACAGTCAAGCGCGAAGCGTCGATGCTGTCGCTGAACAAGGTGTGCGACATGAGCACTTCGTTCATTGTGACCAGCACCAAGATATACGAAGAAGATTTCAATATGTCGCAGTCGTTCAACGAGAAGATGCTTCAAGAGAAGTCGATTTTGGAGGATGGCATGGGAAGACGGGTTCCCAGCCAGGGCGACATTGACCGCATTAGTAAGGTGACCATGGACGCTCCGATGAACATCGAGGACAACAGATTTTCGTTGAGCAAAAAGGCATTGGAATCTCTGAAGGAAATCGAACGCAATCGACAATTGCATTTAGCGCAACAAGGTTGGTTTCGTTAATTACTTCACAATTATCGAGCAATTCCAATGAACATTATATATTCATCATGTTATAGGATCTCAAGTAATCGAAAATGAAAGACGGCGGGTGCTAGCTTTAAAGCAGAAAGTACAGAACGAGGTGCGAACGAAATGGGCTGCAAGGAAACAGGATTGTCATTCGATAAATTCTATCGAATCTGACGACACTCAAAATGGGTATGTACGCTAAATTATCTTATTAGTACAAGTTGATATCGAAGCGTCGGAAATAAGCACCGATATAGCAGTGTGGTTTTGGCGGTGCGCGAAACATTATGCTCGAAGTTGCTCAAATGACTCTAGATGAGCAAAGGTAATTCAATAGTGTTCTTAATCTTTACCTAGAACTAGTCTAGAATGTTCATCTTTCAAGAGGCAAAACAAACAAAAGCGTGTATTGATCGTCCCGGACAAAATATAAATGCGCGTTTCCCCGGTTGAAGTTGAACGAGTTATTTTTGGTTTCTTTTGCGTAAGTTCGAAACGGGTATGTGTGAAAGCCGCAATAATATTTGCGCTCATGATGCATTTTGAATAAATGATTTATAAATGAACTGAAAAAATTCGCCTGAGTCACGCGTTCCTCAATTCCGCGTACACCAGCGAAAACAAGCTTTCGGGATGTCGGGATGCGGGGAAACAAATGCACGACTCGCATGCCATTGATGGTGCGCGTGTTTTAATTACACAAACAAAGATTTGCGCTAGACCAGCGAGTTTCGCTGCACCATTATAAATAGATTCGCTTCAATAATAAAGGAATACATTATACGCAAAGGCGACTAATAACATGTCTCGTAGACACTAGCCTTAATTGGGATATCGATGGCAAAGTTTGTTTTGTTCTTTCAAAATATTATTCTATAATATGCGCATTATGTGACGTCAAATTATTTGAAATAAATTACAACAACGCCTGCGATTCCTCCAAAATTACTAAATTGTGTTGTCAACCGACAAAATTACAAAACCATTAGTCTCGGCCACCTGTTCCCACCGACCTTTGCGCGGAACTTTGGTGACACTTGTCAAAAATTTGGTCAAAGTCCAACACTTCGGCACTGAGCAGAACCAAATCTTTTGGCATTTCACAATAATCATGCCCACTAAATATTTTCATGTTCATTCAGTCAGTAAAGAAGTTATTTACAACAGTATGGAAGTGAATATAAAATGAGTGGCAATTCAATATTTTACAGAAATTTGGAAGCCGCCCCGTCGAAGGACGAAGTCAACTCGAACCATGTGACCAGCAGTCCCGTGCAGGTATGCTTATAGACGTAAAAGCAATATTTAGATTAGTTTTTAAAAATAACGCGTGTCTTTGGGACTTCCGACGTTCGCGTTGCTAAGGTTAAGGTGAAATGGAAGCACAGGAAGCCGTTGTCTTTTTTAGAAAGAATTATGGTAGAAGCGTCGCAAGTTGCAGTTATTTTTAGGTGTTTTATGCGTGGCTTCCACGTAACACGACGCAATTTATACTGGTATTGTACGCAATAACGACAATGTTAGTGTTAAGAAATCTTGTTGGTTTCTTTCCTTTCGAAATTGAGAAATTTTTCGTTCATTTTCGGTTACGTCTTGACATGATGACACAATTTTTTATTGGCACAATCGCAGGTTATTATTATTAAGTATAATTTTAAGACTATTTATTTTGGCCAATATAGATTCTATTAAATTTATTTCATTCGCAAACGTAATAGACGCAAACATAAATTCAGAACGTAGACAGACTAATAGGAATGCGCCGTTACAAACATTTGTTCATCTCTTTATTTTTGCGTTTCATGCGTGAACTTGCTATTCTAGTATCCTAAATTTACGTTTATCTATTCGCGCGCTCGATTTTGCTGATAGCTTCACCCAGTTTTCATGAGTTTTGTCAATTTTCCTCGCAATGCACGCGACGCCAAATCCAGGTCGTACCAAAATTCGAGTTGTCCTACGCTTGTAATATTTGCAGCGTGCGATGCGACTCTAAACCGTGGCCAGGCTATTTAGTGCCGGCGACGCCGTTCAGTTCCGCGATGCAATATCTAATTCCATTTTGTTGTTCTCATTAGCGTACGCACGGTACGCACTTCTGCCGCCGTGCCGACAGTCGCGTTCCGCATTTTGCAGTCGGCTTTTCGGCGCGGCCCATCGCGCTCACAATTAGTCATCGTGACATCAATCGCTTGTCCTTATTTCATTGCGGCTGCATGTTTTTAATTAATCGTGACCGTACGACGAGTGCACGTTGCGAATATATTTACGCGGGCCGCGGACGTATTTCACGTGCTACCCGACCGCACACGTACCAGTCGATGGACCTTTCCAAACTTACGAAGCGAACGCGCATTCGATCGGTTGTGGGCGCGAAGCAAACACGTCTCGGTTCGCTAAAGTTTTAACGACAACAAGTTTTCCCCGAAACTGTGCACAAAATGTCGCTGTGGATGAATTATTTGAAGATTAACATATCCGAGCGGAAGTATAAGAAAATGCAGCGGCATTCGTCTTATCTCGTAAGCGCGCACGCTTAACTTTCGCGAAACTTTCGCTAAACTAAAAGTTTTTGATGTGCTTTCAGCCGAGAGACGATTCGATAAGTCCCGATTCTCCGCGCCCTTTGTCAGAGACGAGTGACGTGAGCGTTGAAGTTGGCACAATCGGAAGGAGGCGCGGCAAAAATTTGGGCGACAAACATCGACCGCTGACAAGATTTTTGCCCATTCGTAGCGTTGAATTAGATCTGCGTCAACACATCGAATCGGCTGGTGCGTAATACGCCTTGAGGAATATGCAAATATTTTCTTTATTCTACGCACATTTTATGACGTTAAATATTTGCAGGACACCAAGCAGATCTATGCCCACACGTACGAATTAACTCGACGAGCTGCCGCGGTTTTTTACACAAGCGCGGCTCGAAGCTCAACGGCTGGAGTCGGCGCTGGTTTGTGTTTGATCGCGTCAAGAGAACGCTGGTTTATTACAGCGATAAAACGGAAAAGAAACCGAGAGGCGGAGCGTATTTTCAGGTAATAAAACGAGCGAGTTTATGCAATAATAACGACAAAGCGCATGCTTGATTTATTGCTGCTAACTATTGATGTTTGCTAATGTTTACATATTCGCGAAACGCGCAATTTGCAGGCGATCGAAGAAGTTTACTTGGACCATGCCAATTCCGTGAAATCATCGAATCCACATTTGACATTCATTGTTAAAACGCACGAACGCTATTACTATTTGATGGCGCCGTCGCCGGAAGCAATGCGCATTTGGATCGACGTGATTTTCACCGGCGCCGAAGGATACCAAGAGTTCGAGCACGGCACATGATCGGCCACTCTCGACAATGCGAATTTGTCTGTGTCGCAGTATCGTGCACCAACGTTACCAATATGCGTAATCCACACCGGACGGGGTAATTCTGACTACTTAAAACGTTTCCCGTAAACATATCTGATTATTTCGTAACGATGCAAATGAAGTGCCTTCATCGTAAGACTGCATTTCATGTAATTTATAACACTCGTTGATATCGAACGATATACAATGACTATATTTATATATTCTTATGAAGCGATTCATATATTCATAAGACTGGTTATATAATTAATTATTTTAGTGTGTATTAATGTGAAACTAGATATATTGACGTTTTAATCAAGTGCTACGAGTATAATCGTTCAAATTGCATGTGAATTATGTTCTGGAACTAGTCAATAAGGTCGAAATTGTATTTTTTGGAAAATCATGGGTTTTGTGCATAACTATTTAACATTATACAAGTAAATCATTCAACCATTACATCGTGTGCGCGCTAATAGCGTGGCTTTAAAACTAATTTCGTCGAAGTTGGCGCCAGAGTGAATCCGTCCCTCCCAGACAGGTTTAATTTAGGTTCGGCGGGATTCTTTTCGACATGGAAATTCTGCAACAACGCCGTAACGACTATGAAGTAATTCGCCTTTGCCAGCAATTCCCCGAGGCAGCGACGTTTGCCGACGCCAAAGGGTATAAAGTGCTTGTCCGGTATATCCAGGCGTCCCTCGGCGTTAAGGAAACGCTCCGGGCGAAAATTATGCGGATCACCCCAGAATTGTTCGTCCATGTGCAGGCTTACGTAATTTGCAAGTACGATGGTGCCGCGCGGGATGACGCAATCCGCTAGAATCGCATCGCAAGTCGTTTTGTGCGGCACTCCCACGGGGGCAACGTTGACCAAGCGCTGGATTTCGCAGAGGACCGCGTTCGTGTATGGTAATCTGCAACGGATGTTAAACGTGGAATATGCGCTGTGCGCAAAGTGAAAATAAGACATTACTTGATTTTATCTTGCAGCGTGGGCGTACGCGAGCCGAGTACGTTATTAAGCTCGGCTTGTACCTTATGTTGTACTTCCGGGTATTCCGCGAGATACAGAACGCTAAACGCCAGGGTGTTGCTGGTTGTTTCCGAACCGGCCATGAATAAATCGAGACACAATGAAATTAGCTGCTCTTCTACGATAGACAAAAGAAAGACAAAATGAATACTCGCTTACTTATATTTCGGCGTAGCATCAAAATACCTGTAAATGTTTTCGAATTGGAATGCATTTTTTTGATAAACATATCGATCAGATCCCTTGGCAAATCGTCGTCGAACGTTTCATAGTGTTCCTTTACTGTTTCGCTTATAAAATCCGTCATATTATTTAATAGTTTTCGGATAAAATTATAACCGGTAAAGTTAGGAGCCACAAAGCGCAAGTACGGCATTTGATTTAACACACCCCCACTTGCATCGACTTTCGTGAATGCGTCATGCACGAGTTTAGCAAGGTAAACCAAACGTTCATCGTTCAGCTGGTATCGTTTACCTGCAGTCAACGCCCATAATGTGTTAAGAACGCTTATGTCAAAAGCATATTTAATTTCAACAGGTCCTTGAGTGCATTGCTTCCGTAAAACTTGCATCAAATCTTGTGATTCCTCCTGAAGCAACGCCTCCATCTCCCGTTTACCCAAGCCGAGGTTTCTTAGATGATACAGAGTGAATTTCCTTTGAGTTTCCCACACTTCACCTTCAGTAAACACTAGACCTAGCGAAAACATATAAATAACTATATTATTTAACGATATACGGCTGAAATAATACGAAACTATAAATATAATGAGAAAATCTTCGACTTTGATCTGGAATCTTGAAATCATTCGAAAAACAAGCATTCGAAACGCATCCGATCAAAATAAATTAAACGTAAAACAAGGACTAAGTTATTTCGTACATATTACGTACGTCTAAAAAAAGTACAAGGCTTCGCGAAATTTTACGAGTTTAACAATAACAAAAGCTTATTATATTTTAAACCAAACAACGTAAAAATAAACACGCACCTATCTGTTTGCCGAATGTGCGTAGTCTAAAAAAGAATCCGTCGGGACGGCCTGAAAACTCGTCCCTGGTCAACACCTCTCTCACCAGATCGACTCCATGAACAACCACCAGCAATGTCGCGCCCATTTTCATTCCGATTATATTGCCGTATTCATTGGCGTACTTTTGCCATACCTTATAATAATATCCTTCGTTCTCTAATTCTTTCGCAACCTGTAAGTAGTTTCCAACGAACGGGTACCATTTTGGTCCTTTTGGGTAACCCCGAGGTTTTCGAACGTCGAGGTAGATCAAATAGCACACTAAGGTAACAACAGTCACCACGAACATCCACATGGTGACTATTGTCAGTGGCGTTTCTGACCTGCGACGGGGTTTGGGGTGTTTGAAGGCTGTATAGGTAGTCGGACCAGCCGAATCAAAAAATTCCGGTTTTGGTTGTCACACCGTTTAGTACAAATGACTTTGTACGGATGACTAACCCAAAGCTTTGCTGCATCCTCAGCTAACTCGCATCATAAATGGGTAGAAGCTTACCTTCACCTATTCTATTTTTATGTTATCTAAATCAATGCCTTTTCTTATTTTAAAGAGATGCGGGGACAAAAGAATGCCGATGGTATGGACTAAAGGAAAATATTTGTGTTCCCTACGATAAAATGAAACAATTTTAATGAAATACTTCAATTAATTATATTTAAAGATCCTAAATCACAAACACTTCGTTTTTTTTTAAATTTAATGTCTGGTAAATACAAATATAACGTTGATCATTCATGATTATAATAAAAAACGTTGCGCATCTCAGTAAATGTTCAGGCGTACTTAACAGCTAAATGTAGATAATGAAATAACAAGTCGATGCACGTATGCATTCAGTGTCGGATGTTATTGTCAGTAAATGCCTCGAACTGAATAAATTCAACGAACGTGTAAAAATACTTTGGTTTGCCAAGATACACAATACAATTAAAATATCAAAGGATTCACAATCCCCATTCAGAACACAAGGAGGAATTGTAATAGCATCGTCGCCTGCATACAGTCTTTTCACATTGGTACCAAATTAAGTGAATCTCGCATAATCTCTAATCAATCATTAAACGATTACGTTGCCCACCCCAACTCTGCGTGCACAACTAATGAATCGAAAAACAATTTCAATAAAATCATCTCAATGCATCAAACGTAATGTCGGTCGTCGTAACCGAGTATTACACTTATAAGCTTAACTGGTTGTTTCATAGGCTCTCCTTGTTTTTGGTGTGCAGGCCTTCAACACTCCTTAATAAACATACACGCTTACCATCTACAATTAATAAATACAAGAATATGTTAGCTTTCATTTTGTTCATTGATACTCGTTCTTTTTGTTCTAGATATTTGTTGCATTTGTTGCTCGATTGTTCGGTAAATAGATATATAAATGGAAGTGAAACATTTGCATAAATCTCTTAGTTGCGTATGTCTTGAAATTAAATAAACATTTAAATATCGTTGAGTCGTCCGGTAAAAAGCCAATCAATCGGGGTAAATGAATGTCGGTATTAACGTTCAGCTCCAAGATATTTTCGGAACAATCGCGACGCGGTTGTCTTCATTCGTTTTTTTTTGTGTCTTTTTCATTTATAATTATAAGAATTTTTGGCATCCGATGTAATTATACTTAAAATTGCGGCGTCGATGCCTCCGAACATGTTGAGTCTGGACAGTGACTGCTCAGAGTGTGCTGCAGTGCCATTGGCATTAGCCACTCCTTACGCAAACACTTTTCTAAAAAAGGAACCCAACTGCTGAAGTATGCAAGACGGTTCACCCAGGATGGTATATCTTCACCACATAAGATCTGTTGAGAAATTTGAAAAGAGATTAGGTGGTGTTTTATTAATGTGTAAGGTAGTAATGTACCTTTGTGAAAGCCCCAGAGAAATGATTGCAATTGTTATTTAACAGGTGATAACGATCACCTCTAAATTCTTTCCCTAATTGCACTATGATTCTCTTCACATCTTCTTCTGTGAAGTCTGTGTAACCAATTTGAACACTTTGTCTGCAATAAGAAATGAAGTGTTGTGTTAGAGAAGTGCACAGACATGGGTTTTAATAAATGCTGATTTCTAAGTCTAACTATAGTTTACTTTATAAAGTAAATGAAAATCTAATCTATTTTAAATGCTAATTAAGGTAAATTATGTATACCTAAATCTAAACTGATCACCAAGATCTTTTTCATCTCTAGGTATTATTTCAAAAATACCTGAAAAGGCACAGGCATGACCACCATATGCATATTCAGTTCCATATATTTCAACACCTAAAAGCACAATAGAGTGAGTTATTACTTATTAAATATTAATAATACAATAAGTATAATTACCAGAGTGGAAAACACCTAAACCTATGTTTGATGTCAAATCATTAATTTTGTACATATCATAGACATTGAGGATAACGGGTTCCCTGGCCATTTTGTTTGGTATCAATTCATCAGAGCCAGAATCTCGAGGAGCATTCATGCAACTGAATGGCAAGTTGCAGGTGATGCCGTTGGAAAACATTCTGGAAACATCAAACATATTGTGAGCAAGCAATCAACAGTGTTCCTGAATTCCAATCAGCCACACAATCAAACGAATGTTCACCAATGTGGGCTGGCTAAGATACTTACACTTTGTGGAAAATTTGGGCTTGAAATAAACAAAAGCATACAAATCAGACAAAGGGAGATCGCGCGGGCGTGCAGCAACAACAGGTCATTGGTAAATCGTGATGAGTATGTTCGATAATGATGGCCGTAGAGATGCGGGAATTTCCCAACGCCACCGTGACACAAACACTTTCCCGAGTATGATTCAATCGCATCCACGAAAAGATCCCGAACGTCAGAAACAGCGGGACTCAGTGGGGCACGCGGGGGCAGACGAATCCCAGTTTGACGTTTGACATTTACGCGAACGCCGCAGCGACGAACGGGGAATTGCAGGGAACGCAGGGAGCGAGGTAGGCGAAGACGAAGCCGACGAGGCTAAACTAGGCGAAAAACGTCGACATCTACGGAGCGCACGGAATTAACGAACTGCGAGGGACGCAACGAACACACACTAGCGCAGACTAGATTACAGTGGTTTACACAAGATTTATGCAATGCGTGAAAATTGTGCGCAAAATCGTCAGTCGTTTACTGATACAAAATTAGAAAATAGTATTTTTAGGCGGGCTACCTGCGAATTGTTCGCTTCATGGCGAAGTTGGTTTGTTTGTATCGTATGTATTGCACTTGAATTTTGATGGAGATGAGTCATTAAATCCATTGTGACGAATGCGACTTTGCGACAATTGAAAAGCGGGAATCGAGAGGTTGAAACGTGTTATTGACCGACAGATGGGTGAAGTGATGCAATTGGGATTTACCTGACTTTACATGGTAGTCGATGTGATCGATGCAGTAGATCTTTTCTTATAAATATTTTGTTTAATATGCATTTTAGTACATTTTTACGCAATCCATCTAATCAATTACACAGTGCTTTATTTTTATATTTATGTGTATATAAAGATGTCCAAAAATGGTTATATTTATACTGTATGTTCTGCCGGTTTGAAGCAGACTCTAAGCGTCTAAATAGAAAAGAGAATTCAAATTCAAAATTAGTTATTTTGGTAAGGATGGGGGCAAATTCTATTGGTGCGTATCTAGAGCGACACGAAAAATGAATCAATTTTAGGATTAAACCTAAAATAGCTGCAAAGCTCGTAATTGGGATAAGAAAGTATGACCAGAAGAATAATAAGAGAGAAACAATAGATTTTTTTATGTATGTATGGAGGAACTACTATCTTCGGACCCGATTAAGCTAAGGTATAGAATATATGGTGAAATGATCGAGAATCACGAGATTCAAATAGAGTACACCATGGTGAGACGCAAAAACACGCCCAAAATAACTCAATACTTGATTTAATTATATATTTCAGCGAAACCTCTGTTGGACACAGAAAATAATAACAACAGAAAAACGAGTAAAGGTGAATCAATTTTAAGTTAAATTTTTATTTTTTATAAATGATCAATAGCTTAACTAACAGAAAGTGCCCATTCCCTGTGAAAGTATTACGGTAAGCAACATTGCTCTTTACAGCGCTAAGTTCTAAGCTGTCTTCCTAACAATTAATATATATTATGTTACTACTACATCATATTCTGTTGGATTTTCTGACTTGGGCCATGTTACTTAATTATAATAGGTTGTCTCCATGTTACTTGCCAATCTCATCTCAATTTGATTAAAATATAAAACAATGTTCATGTAGTTCTTTGACAATAAAATTCTGTTACTTGAGAAAGTGAGATTTCCCTTAAATTTATACAGATTTTGACACACCATTCGAAAAGATTTTATGTTATATATATTTTTGGCGAAACAGTCATCATATTCATCAACTCATCAATCTGTATAACGAGATCGCAAACAAAATTGTATTCCGTGGGCAATCGTCATCGTATCGGTTTCCCATATCTGAATTTGTTGTATAGTTTATAATCTAAGTACACTGATGAATGAGTTCGTGACAACGAATGTTGTTATTGCGCTGTGTCCATCTTTATAGCAAACACGTATCGCTGCCTAACGCAAGCGGCTATGAGTGTTGAAAAATTGTCGGAATAAATTCAAGTTTGTGTACGACGTCGAAACACAACAACAATGAACAACAATTTGTTGTGAGCCTCGTTCATATAAATTCACTTAAATAATTGTTATCTATGTATATATTTACAACTAGGTAAAGTATTGGATTTGACAAAAGTAATACGCAGCTCAGAATTCAATACCAAAACGATCATAACTTAAACAAACGTTAATCCGAATCAAAAATCATTGTTACAATTCTAATAGTATAATTGTTACGGTATGACTAACTCGTTCTAATTAATGTCGATCGCACGCACTCATTCACACGGGCATCACTCGCGCATCGCACGCACTCGTTAATTTTGTTTCTGTTGTTTAGGTCCTATTTACAAGAAAAATAAAATATGTATAATATATAAATACAATTCTATCAAGAAGCTTTTCTTAGAGCCGCATTTTAATCAATTCGCTTATTGATGTTAAAAAGTCTTAACTCAATTCTTTTCACAAAAGAAGTACCAAGATGTGTCAACTATCCCATAAATACTGTGAGTTTGATGTAATTCGTAACAAAGTTAAATGATCCATTATTCACAGGAGATAAATAAACGTAAGCGCATTACTATTCCAAGAGGGACATCATGTCTGCAGATGCTATCGACTACATATGTTACGTATTGTAATTCCAAACATGTTCGTATTCGATCGCTTCACATAGGTCACAAGTATTAACAAAATTTCATCCCATAGTGTAATTTATTCTTGTTTAAACACGTATTAACGTCACCTTGCAGTTAAATACAGTTCGCGCTGCGACTTGAAACAAATGCATCAGTCACAAACAGAAGGGCGGTCGGAGGGTGAACGATTTCGATAGGTGCCTAATCCAATTTGGCGTCATTCGCGACGGCATCCTTTTCTGGAGATCTCAAGAGTTTGACGAATTATGCTAATCTCGTAGAATTTCATTAAAACAAATTTACGATCATACTTAAAGACAAGTGCTACAATTTCAGCGGTGCAGGTTGTGATATTCAACTTTTAAATAAACTATTCTTCACTCTGCCCCGTTATTCAATTCCCCATATGTATATCACAAGCATGACAAAAATCTCTCATCAATAAATATTGTGTTATAAGCTTCATTACTTAGCAATTAATCGTTTAGTTTAAAATTGTTCGTTAAGATCTTACTTCATGAAACACAAGAAAACATTTTGAAAAAACGTTGTAAAAGTCTTACATACTAACGTTTCATTAAACATGCAAGTTGTCCATCATTTTAGTTATTACAGATGTCTAAACGTGTCGAGTTCATTTATATGTTTTTCCAACGTGATTGTGTAGTGATCGTGAAGAACAACACATCCAAAATCGAATCGAATCGGTTAATGCTTTATGTAAAAATTAAGTTAGCAGTTTGTTTATTGTTGCCTCCGGGCAGCAACCGCAACATCTTTTCGTCTTTAGAGACTCGCATCCGTTTACTTGCAGTATTTTTGTTCACAGGTATTGATCCATCCGAATTGTCACAGGGTGAAACTGGTTGTTTTCGCGTACGAGACGGGTCAAAACGTACAGCCCGCGTCGATAAATGTCCATGCACGGTTCGCAGTTATTAATCGTTAGTAATTAGTATTATCATAATTGATTGCGGAGGTGTTAAAAGTTACGCATTCGTTTGATGAGTCCACTACACTGTTCGCGTTCAGTTGTGTGCTGATGGTGTGGCATTCATTTAAGCAGGGTCCGTAGATTCGTCCGTACAAACAGGCAGTCACAGTTTCAGTTCGTTTGCTATCTTACTGGCAATATTCTTAAAACCAATACTAGTACCTGTGAACACAATTAAGGACCATTTAATTACGACGCTGCACAGGAATACTTTATGAGCAATGATATGCGGCGAATAGTTACCTGAAATTCTTTTGAACCTAACGCCATTAAGAGAAAGACGGGGTAACTTGCAAACTTCAATCTCAAATTGCACCAGACTATCCGTATTGGGGTCACCGTGAACGCACAACAGCAAAAATCGCTCGCGCTGTTCGTAGTCGCAATTATTAGCGTCGAGCACTTTGCAGATTTCGGTTATGATCTCCTTCGGGGTTCGACTCGACGTCGTTTTCATGGACCAGGTGAACCGGAGAGATCGCGGCTTCACCTGATCGTCGTTTTGATTGCTAACAACTCTGCAACAAAAACGGAACACGTTCTGGATTCGCACAATCGACACACACAGCACAAACAAAACGCATGAGAGCATTGGAATGAAACGTAATCGCGACACACATGAAAGCAGTCGATGCGTTATTAAGGCAAATGAACTGAGCGCCATGTGACCTATAAGGGTAAGTAGGGCAGGCAAGTCGCTTACGTCCGCCACACCGGTCTCATGAACTTACCCGCTTATAGGTACAGGAGATGTGCCTTGTTTAGTGGTTTGACCAGGTTCTAATGCTCTGAAATAAATAGAAACAAAATGAATGAAAATTAAACACAAACTCATATCCCATGTTAGTTGGCGGCGAAAAAAGCTCAAATTAATTGGGTTTTGTTTTTTCGTAATTTAATTATATAATAATTTATGCAGGAAATACAATACAGAACTAAAGTTTTGAACAAAATAATTAAATATAATTAGAAAATGATCCAATCAGCATAATTTGATTTACGACAAAGGAATTTAATTAATACATTAGGCTTCTGACAATTGAAATTAATTCGTATCGCAATATTAACTGCTATAAATGCTAAACTAAACTTATTTAATCAATTTGTTGTTTCTAATAAAATATCAAGTACGGATATTAGTCATACTTCTTTTTTGGTTTAGTTTGAGTAGGGAAGACTGTTTAAGTATAAAATACATTAGCTACTTAAGTCGACATTAATGATAACATAAACTATTTGGTACCCAAATTGCACTACGCTGCCATGTTATAATTGCAGTAAAATACTGTTTTGTAAAGCAAATGCAAGTTGATAATTGAATTAAAATACTCATTCAAATGAAATTAACACTATGATGTGATCAATTTAGGTTGTTACATCAGACGTAGTATCCCAATAGATCGAATTGTGGTCATAACTTATATAATATCACGTTATAAACACTTAGCTGCATAGTACGTTTCAAGAATTTAACAATCACAACGTTCGCAAAAAAATAACTATAGACATAAAACTAATAGTTGTTAAGTCAGTATACTTAGCGATTTAACTAATAAAGCACGATATTGTTTGCTTGGTCAATTTCGTGATAGTGCTCCACGGGATTAAGTAATGCTTTGTCCAAAGAAATATGCAGTGATAATTTGATTGCATTGAAGGCGGATCGATATGTGGACGACGATTGCGAGCAAACCGATGCAGGAATCCTGAGTGCTGAGAAGATGCGGCGTCCCCACACGGCCTCTACTGGTTGAGCCTGAACCAGAAACAGTCTTGAGCAAGGGTGATAAGGCCGACGGGGACGCAGCACAACACAACAAATAAATAGAAACCCCGCTCGCAACCGTTCGTTCAACAGACCAATCACTCCCAATAAATGTTCGCACAGAACCATCACCAAACCACATTTGCTCAGATGCCAAAGAGATTTTACAGGGAGGAGAGCAGAGACTGACCAACACATACCAAGAGCAACGATCAACTACATGAAGAGAAATTATTCGATTTGATGCATGTTCTTGTCATGTGTGCGTGGATATGCAAAGCAATGTGCGTTTAAGAGAAGTTTTACATGGCCAGATCTGTTTCACACCTCTGACATGACAAATGTTACGGGATGACTATCATGGAACATTTGAATACAACAAATACTCACCTCTTAGAGAATCTGGAACTCAGCTTGGAGAAGAACGACGTGTGTCCCTGTTGCTGCGCCGGGGGATAAGCTACCCTTTGTCGCGTTTGGCCAGAATGGAAAGTACTACGCGAGGACGTATTTCTCGGGAACGCCATGCCCCCGCCTCTGGCTTGTGCACCTCCGCGGCTGTTGAAATAGAAGCAAATCAATTAAGAAAACGACGATTTGATTCATCATGATCAAATTCATATGTTCGGAGAACAGAACTTAATTAAAACAAAACTAAAGAAATCGCAATTATAACACAATGTGCAAAATCATCGAGAAGTAGTCATTTTAATTGGAGAAACAAAAGTTAAGTCCTAATTATTATTGATGAAAGAAAGCAATTGTTTCGCGAGCTGGAGCATCCTATGGCGGCGTGTTCGTGTAATGTGCGTGGCGTGCAGTGTTAGTGGTGATTGCGCGAATGATAGTATTCACAAGTACAATTAATTTCAGTAAATATTAAAAAGCACCTTTACCTAAATATTTTTTGGGGGAATATGTGCGAATGGTAGGAGATATACATGATAATGGGACTAGAAATAAAGAAAAACCATCGTCAAAAAACAAAACACAGTAAAACACAATTAGCAAAACCTTAATCACCACGATAGCAAATAAATCACAATACATCGCATTTATCGCACAAATGATTAAACTCGAACGCCACCTAGCTTTTAAAGTGTTTCATAGCTGTTAAAACGAAATCGAGGATGTGAGTAAGGTGTGTGTGATGTGAAATAACGCGGACGAATTGACTGCCACTTTTATGTTTGCCGGGAATATGCACATTGAAAACGATAAAAACAAAAAAGAAGAAAAGGAAACTGAAACGATTGGCGTTGGATTCGAAAGAAGCACATACCTAGAACGCAATGGGTCCGCCGTAGTGGGCTCTGGGCCACTACTACTGACCGAAGCTGATTTAACGTGTCCTTTGCTGGGTCGCACAGTGTCCCCTGTGCTACCCAACCCTCTGGCATGCGGTTAGCATCAACAAAGTTTGTTAGTAAGTTTGGCGGCAACGCAATGTGTCGCGTTTGCCGAAGAATTGCACACACGCCACAAAGAGCTTAGTACGTTATGCTTAGCTTGTACAGGGTGTATATATTAGTGGTTGAGTTGAGCGAGAACGAGGGTGCGAAGGAGAACGTTCGCGCTGAGCAAGTCATCCAAGGTTCAACTACGTACTACTAATGACAACGCGCGCATTGCGAAGAATATTGCTCGAGAGGAGGAGAGTTGTATTTAGATTGCAGATTTGCACACAGAACCGAGGGCGGGTTGTTTTTTTGTTATAAGTAAGTTGTCTCACCACACATACAGGACCAGTGGTCTAATACATACATTGGTATACGGTCTGATGTCAAATTTGAATTCTCCATGGAATTGGACTTGTCCTCGTAACTGATCGTACATCTTCGAACGACTGATCCGCCTGAAGTCAGAGGAGGTTGGTTTGTGCTTGATATCTGGTTGTTCTTAACGACCGTGCGTGGCTTACCTGGACTTTGTACACCTAATTCGAAAACGAAATAATAGTTTGAACGTGTTGCGCAATTTGTTTAAAAAGTCGAGAGAACTTACTGTTTTCGGTGGTGGTTTTCGGTTGTGCGGTGGCAGGACGCGTGCCGCCAATCATTCGCGCCGAGTTTTCCTTTAATGTGGCGCTGTCGATTGTGTTCTGCCTCTTGAAGCCCGAACTGTGGTTGTTGGCCTGAGGCACGGCTACTTGGTTGGTCTGCGGTCCTGCACGCAAAGTTTCTCCTATGTACACACACACAATACGAATAACCATTATATAGCTCTGTGATTTTCGTTTGTCTCAAGCCACTCTACATTGGTTTTATGACATGCCGTTAAAATTGGAACCAAAGCAACTCGCTTAGTGATTCAGACTACATGCAAATTCACACGACTTCTCGACAAAATAAAAAAGAGCTATATTCTAACGGTAGGTGAGAAACATTATCCCGCAATTGAACTCTCAACGCATGGTACAAACCTCCGCTCGACGCGCGCCGATTGGGTTTCGCGTTCGTGGCCGAAATAGATCGGTGCACACCGCGGTGAGACGGGCTCTGGGCTGTAGGTGGAACTGCTCCGACTGCCTGTTGGCCGGTTATGCCGCGCAACGAGAGCGAGCTACCACTTCTGCTGCCGTCGCTTTCCGGCTAAAACAGAACGACCCAGATGTAATTACAACTTCAATGCCCTTATCGCGCTTGCAATCCGGCGAGCGCGAATCCGGATCTAAGTTATCAGATGAGTGACTCACGTCTGTGCTTTTCCGGCCCAGTAGAATATATGTCGCAAACAAATCGTCATAGTTGGGATTATCCAAAGCTCCCTCAATTTCGTTTCTAGTATAGCCCAAGCATAGCAACGCTTCGATGCGTTTCTGATCCGACATGTCTGGTTCCGGCTCTATGTACGGCTTGAGTTCGTCGTTCTCGTAACTAAAAACCAACGATACCACACTTCAATTTAATCAAATCGCATTGAATCACATTCCGCAACAATTATGACACGAGCGTCAATGACGAGACAATCTACGATCTACGATCCTAATACATTCAACTATGTTTTCGGTCAATTTTGTTGGATGGCTAAGACAAACGCATTGAACTAGGTGCCGGCTGAGTAATGTACATACCCATGGTGGTCATACATTACACTCAAAATAATGACAAAATGACAATGAAAATCTTTTGAACAATAAACGCAATTAAATTGCAAAGATCGGAATCTTCCGGCTAAAAACAACTCGGCGAACAAGTCATGTACTAAACTTAAACATTAGTAACAAGCTGTCTATCTCATCTATCTCATCCACCCAACACATTAATTATCCATCATCTAAAAACAGTAAAGTTTTACTCAACCCATTATTGGTATAATTGGCTAGTTGAAACACAAAGAACGACACTTAGAATGTAGCAGAAATTGCAATGACTAACCCAACGTACCCCATATTCATCCATTTATCTTTCATGATTGACTCGAGGGAGGCTCGTTTCGTAGGCGTAAGCACCAGAAATTTCTTGAGCAGATTCTCACAGTCGGTCGACATGTAGAACGGAATCCTGTATTTCCCTCTAAGCACGCGTTCCCTAAGTTCCCTCAACGTAGAACCGTCGAAGGGTAAGCTACCAGAGACTAGAGTGTACAATATCACTCCCAAAGACCATACGTCCACTTCCGGTCCATCGTATTTTTTACCCTAAACACGACGAGGCAAAGAGAAACAATCGGTTAATACAGTTATCATTGCCAGCAGACGTCTGAGATGAGTGCTCGCATATCGACACTTATTGCGTCACAATGGCTCGTAGATGATTGTGCAATTAAGCGATTAACAATGTAATTACTTACTTGGAATAATTCGGGCGCTGCGTACGGAGGACTGCCGCAGAACGTGTCTAACTTGTTGCCAGGCGTAAATTCATTCGAGAATCCAAAGTCCGCTATTTTTATGTTCATTTCACTGTCCAACAGTAAATTTTCAGCCTTTAAATCTCTATGAATTATCCTCTTCTGATGGCAATACTGTACAGCGGAAACGATTTGCCGAAACTTGGCCCTCGCTTCTTTCTCCTTCATTCGACCATGGAGCACAAGGTAGTCGAATACTTCACCGCCGGACGCATACTCCATGACCAGGTACAAAGTTTTATCGGTTTCAATCACTTGAAATAGTTTCACTATGTTTGGATGATCTAACATTTTCATTATTCTAACCTGTAACACGAGAAACCGCGGTCAGCCACAACCTGTTTGGGAAAGCGTTACAACTGATTACTTACTTCTCTAAATAGTTTTTGTAGCGAACCAGGGTTGAGTTGCGTTTTATCGATAATTTTTATTGCAACCTCTTTACCGGTCGGCAAATGTTTGGCCAATTTTACCTTAGCAAAGTTGCCTTTGCCAATGGTCTTGAGCAATTTGTATTTCCCTATGGTGGGTTCATCGCCGGCCCGTGTGCGAGCCCGATGGGCCGATTGGGATGTTTTGACCGTTGTTGTTTCTGAGCTGTCATTTCCACTCTGCAACGAATAAAATCAGAATTAGTTGGGTTCATTAATAAGCCAACGTGTGTTTGGGAATGTGAAATGTATACATTTGAATGACCTCGTCGCCGGCATTGCTTTAGCCTACTTATACATAATGACCAAAATTACCAAAATTGGCAAAGTGACGTATTTTTTTTTGCCATGACTCAACCGCACAATTAACGTGTCAATTCATCGATAGCAAATTATGCCGCGCAATTAGGCGAACATCTACAGTTTGCCGAATATCTCTCGAATATTTATAAATACTCGGCAACATATTAACCAAAACTGTCGATAACGCAGCAAGTTTTCGTTATACCTTTCGGGGTCTAGGCTTGGGTACCACGGATCGTGCGGCACGCTCGACCGCTTCCTCTTGCGCCGCCGAGACGGTCCTGCTAAGAATAACTTTTTTCGGACGTTCTGTCTTTTCCACCTCGGATGTGCTTGAACGATTCGATCGTTTATTCAATTGTGGTACTACAATCGGGGCTTCCATATCACTTATCCCCGGTTTCATAAAGTTAGATACGGGTTGGTACAGTCCTAGTTTCTGTTTGATTGGGCTATCGGGCCGTTTTGGTAGAATTGGCGACGCCTTTGTATTTTTAGCCTCTATTCCTTGCTTAGTTGCGGCTTCTGCAGATTTCACTTTATTGAGCAAACTTTCAAAGCGCTCAATATTCTGCCTTTTCTTTGTGTCAATTTCAGCCTGGTGAATCAGCTTCTCGAGCTTTTCCAGTGGGGCTAATGTCTGTAAATCCATATCGGTTTTAACCGGTGGATCTGGTACTTTTTGAAATTTAGGTGAACCTCTCGAGGCTGGCGTATTGCTGGACGAACTCGACTTTGGTTGTGCAGTAGGAGATGGCTGTAATGTATACACGTTCTTTGTTGTAGACATCAGCTTGAATTTCGACTTCCCAGCCTCCGTTTTCACTGGTTTCAAAGGCATATTATCGGCGGCGGGCGTTGGTGTCCTGGTAATATCCCGTACTCCGTTCCAGGATCCTTTGCGTCGCAACGAACTTATGTACTTCTCCGTAAAACTGCCTCGGTACGAAGCGCGCTCAAGTTTCCGTAGTTGTGAGGTATCCTTGTTATCGTTATGACCATTGGTAACTTGGCTCATAATGAAATGCGTTTATACACTCTGCCCACGATCACTAATCACGCCCCATAGCTAGGGATTTATGTAACCACCGGGTTTTAAGTGAACACTCGATGACAATGAGCCATCGCCTCGCAATTCCAGCGCTAGTCTCCATAGGTACACATATTCTCCAAGGTGGTATGAGTTTCAAAGGTACGTATACACTTGATTGTTGCTCTTATCGTTCGAGCAAATAAGATAAGTCAACGATAATACGCCGCCAATATATTAACCAGCCAGGCAACGAGACAACACCAATCGGCGCACGAATACGAATGATCGGCGACGATGCAATGCAGCAATATAAAAAAAATATGGTGGCGCGTGTGGTACGTTGCATTCGATATTTATTACTCGGTACGGCGGCGGAGCTTGCCCGACGCCGAGGTTACCTATTTAACGGTACGGCGCATACTGTTACGCTCCTAGTACATTTGTTTCACAAAGGTACCATAATAATGCGAAACATCAGTCCGCCAACCAGCAGACGAGAACAGCGTAATGTTGATGGTTTCGACTTTGTGTTAGTCATTCGTTTCCAGTGCCTTTTTTTTTGTTTCGAACATTGTTTGGAGCGCGGAGCGTGCAAGCGGCGGCTCGACGCGTTCATGTGATGTAACATTATATTTCCTCTCCTACTCGGCAACTTGTTACCGCGGAGGACTGTGGTTGCAGCAGGCCCCCTGTTTACGAAATCGCCAGAGCAATGTTTACTCAGCGAAACGCGCATGCGATGTCCGCATGAGCGCACCGTTGCTTTGCCTTACAGATATCCCACTCTGGCTGACGCGGTGACTCAATCATACCACGCTACCCATCCGCAAATGACACATGTACCAACATCTTGTTGGAAATTAGACAATACACACTCCAACGTCGCGCCGCTCGCAGATTGAGAGCAATTCATCTTGCTTGCCGTTGAGTGTTGACCCAATATAATTTCGGCAGTCGCGTCAATATGCATTAACATAAATACGCATATCGCCAAATATATATCAGATGTTGGGAGCATGTGTAATTTCACATGAAGGTTTCGCGATAAAATACGCTACACCTTGTAAACTATAGTTCGCGTATTTACACATCTCTTCCAGCCATGGTACGAAAGCCAGTCAATCTTTATAATGATTTATTTCCTGGCGAGATGTAAAAATAAATTTAACGAGTGTCCCATTTGATATAAAAGTAATCTATAGCATGTGACTGTCTAATTTGAAATTTGAACTTGATTTGTCAATATAAAAATACAACCTGATCAATGCCAACTAGTGAGTACCTATTTAAAATCACTCCCACCCAACGCGTCAACTAATTGATTAACCGACCTAATAAATTCATTCGGCCAATAATTAAAACCTCATCGTATACAATACTTTCGTTTCATCTCGTTTCGATGCTAAACAACAAACAAGTCGAACGAGGCGAAACTTTCGAACTTTCTTTCTGTTCTCGATGAACTTTCCATCGTAGCACACTAATTTGCACCATTTTGTGATTTTTGTAAAATCTCGTGCGTTGATCGTTGTAGAAACGCGAGCAACGAATGTAAAACATTTACATCTCATGAATTTGCCGATATACAGTTACTCAAAATACGCATGAGAGCAACGGTAATCTACGCGCTGTTTGTTTTGTCTCCTTTGAGTGTGAATTCAGATACGCCAGACTCGGCGGGATTAAATATATTACAGCCAAATTAATTATTCATGCATATGTTTATTTGTGTTCACACTAATTCCTCCGGATTCCCAAAGGTGCGGACGTATTTGTTCATACAAAACTTTGGCTGTAAAATACGTATGTGTACATGAAAACGACGACAGGGACCGTGAAAACAGAAAGGCTATGTCGCCCACGCACGCGAAGGGTCTTAAATAAGTAAAAATCGTTCGATTTCCTAGGTCGCAGCCTAGACCTTTAATTATCGCGTACATTACCGCCGACTTCGTGCGTAGTGCTATCGTCACAATTTGATCGAATTCGAACTGAAATGAACCCCCTCCTACCAAACAGCGGGTAGTGTCGGGTACGGTGTGCTTAGACGCAAAGGAGCGATAAATATAGAATGAATGACTAAGGCGAGCCGGCAGGGACACGTTGTACGTACAATATCGAATTAAAATTTCATGTGAATATCAATAGGTATGTAGGAGGGCCATCAACGTCGTCGGCAAGGTCACCTCACCGGTGTATGAGGGGGTTTCCCTGTAGAGGCGTAGACGGCGCGGATATGCGGTGCGTGTGCATCGAAATTTTTTGTTAAGCTTGTCGCATGTTTACCGTAGGCAACACAATTGTCACCGGCGACATAGATCTACGAAACGAAATATTCGTAAATAGCCTTGTAAAACAGTCCTAAATTTCCAACAACAGCTACAATTAATTCCGACATGAGGTTAAGTCAATTTCCTTTAAATTTCCGTTAATATTTATGATGCCAAATTGGACGTCTTTACGACCATCGCCTAGCGTGCAAACGCACCGAATTCTAATTGTGTGTGCTAAATTTTGCTTACTTACATGAGTGATTTTGGGCTTTTTCAAATGATACAACTCGTAAATGCAAGGTGTGCTACTTTTCCTCTCGCGAGCATCGCCCGTCGTGGAATGGGCCGGCGCGCACTCTTTACATTTGCACCAAACTATAAACTCGTCGTTGGCATTAGAAGCGACGTTCAATTGACGTTCCAGCTCGTATGAATCACGCTTCTTGCGGCCGACACGCGAAAACATTTTCCCCATGTTACCTGCCTCAATAACCATAGTATTGAACAATTAAACTTTTTGCGAACGCGCCGAAGCAACTGTCGAACGCGCCTATCGAATGCTTCGTCGAGTCGTCATGAAAAAGTAATTCACCGACGAGGCACCGTCGCCGACGACGACGAAACATAACTAAAAACCGACACGGAATCTATTGTTATTCATGCGTCGTTATCGTCACTTCGGCATCGTCGGTGACCTGTACCGTTTGTTATTAATATTTCGCAGTCATTCGATACGCTGCGTTCTTTTGCATTCCGTCCGCGACGCGTCGGCATAGCATTAAAGTTGTTTATATGCGACACGCCGTCCCACAATCTAATAGGCTCTCCTGATACGAGACGTACACTTGCGTATTGTAGCGTAACGGAAGATCCATTGTCCTCTTCCGATAGCGAACGCACTGATAATGCGAAATAATTTTCCACGTCTCATTCTGCTTCACCCTAGATTGACGATTCGAATCTATCTCAAACTTCTCGCAAACTAGGCGAGTATCAAACGCGACAATAAACCCTTTCAAAATGCAAGAGATCCCCTAGTTTTAGTTCAGTTGGAACTCGTCAATGCCCCATCTGGTTCCCGACATTCTGGTGACACGCATTGATTTCCTAATGGCAATTACTCGGTCTGAGTGGGTGCGTCAACGAAATTGCCTTGTCGCTTTCCACTACACCCTCATAATGCGATCTAAATTTAGCATTTTAGCGCTCCTTTGACCGCACAAGCATAAACTGATACGCTGGATGCCCGTATTAAGTTCGCCCCTATTGCGCCGAGTCGGAGTTAATTAGTTAGCCCCAAAAACAATGATCAATTTTCACGCGTTTCGTGCACGCTTACAACATTTCTCACTGCCGAATTAAATAAACATGGTGCTTGGTTACAGAGAGGTTGTAAATGTGTCAGAACCTGACCGAAGTGGAGATAAAAGATGCACGTGCGAAGTGTGCGGAACGTACGAAGTGTAGCTGGTTTTCGCAAAAGCAGACTACATCTGATGCCGTCCACGTGTGAGGTTGATTTCCCTATAGCCACGAATCCATTTATTAAATTTGTTTTGTTAAGATAAAAATGTGTTGACACCACCAGTATGCGCGCAGGAAGCTAATATTTGCCAACATTTATCAATCGAAACACCGAAATAACATAAACCGTGTGTGTTTGAACTAAAGCTGATGTAATAACGTAAACTCATAAATGACTGTATTCAAAAGAATGCAAACCTTTTTCTTGTTTTTCGCTCCGACGACAAACGGCAACCCGTCTACAATAGCCACCACCATTCCGTTTCGTTTGCTTTGGTCCTTATTAGCACTGTTCCCATTGCCGTTACAGGCGGGCGTGTGCGCCGCCTTGGGCTGCGCCTTGTTTTCCTTGTCCCTGTCCTTGTCCTTTTCCTTATCTTTATCCTTCGTTTGGCCGTTGGCGGTAGGAGACCGCGCTAATGACTTGGACCGCCGCAAGAACTTCATCACCTGATGCTTCACCGCTTCCTGCGGGCGGTTCGTGTGTCGAATCGCGGCGGCCGCGTCGACTTTACTCCCGCCAACACTCGCCACCTCATACATCGCGAAGATGACCGAAACTTTTTCTCGGAACTTTCGAGTCGACGCGACTACGCGTGCATTTCAATAATAACGATGATCCCGTTGCCGTTCCGATGACATTGCGAAGGCCACCGCGACGTGTTTATGCGACAAGTATAATAAAGATCGACACAAGAAACCAGTTCATTAGTCAGGCGCGGCAGATATTCTAATGACAATGGCCATTCATTGAGCGCAATTAATTATAAACAATTGCTCGGATGTGAACGCAACGAGAACGCAATCAACACTGGAATTTTGATTTTCTTTTTTTTTTGCACTAAAACGAAAGAAAGTGTGAAAGGCGCCAAGGCGATAATTATTACATAAACAATTGAGTCGATTGTAAACTTGGAAGCGGTTTTGTGCTTTGTCACTTTGCCGCACGATCGGACGACGGGTGGTAGTCGCGCGAAGCACTTCGATATGAGTTTCCAGTTAGGTAGCGCGCTCGACTGGACTTTTATTTTTCCGCCGTGCGATGGAAACTGAACGGCCAGGAGAAGGCGGCAAACAGAAAACCGCCGGGGGTCCGCCGACCGATATGCGCGTAGCTTCGCGCGCGCTCACCGTCGAGCTGGCACTGACGCTCGTATGTCGAACGATAATTTAAACGTCTCTTACATGCGGCAACAGCCGCGTCGTTTCCATGCTTAACATAACAAGCTGATGCTTTGATATTACGCCACCGCTACATGCAGTATATATTTAGACGCACTCTTCACTGGTTCGCGCAAATCCACTAAATTGTACGCATCTTATCACCGGTAGGTGTTTGCAGGCAAACAACAATTTTTAGGAGGGCATCCAGCCAACAGACGTGGCTTATCCAGCGCATTATCGCGCTTCATACCTACTAACAAATTAGTATCACTACTTTACTCATCAGGGAAATTCTAAAATTAGGTTCGAGTTTAGATACCTGCCGCTTTCCGAAGAAAAAAAAAATCGGAATAAACAAACTAAAACAAAAATCCGAAAATACATCTCGATTATTTACATTCCCTGTGCAACGAGCAAAATTTATTTTTTTTCCACGTGAAATGGAAATATTCCAGTAATCGCCAAATGGAATTTCGGTCCAAACAAATCGATTTGATTTAACTTCATTTCAATCGCATGATTGATGCGGCTTTATAATCTATTTAAAAGTTCCTGGACGGCTCGCCCTTTCGAATATTTGCGACACGTGCTTGTAGATTTCCATGAGGATTATTCAAAATGTCCGCATCGTGCATTTGTATCACACAAAGCAAATAGATTATTCGTCACTCGCCCCTCCTGGTGGCCGTATAATTTGACAGGACAAATATTATTTATGTTCGTCAATATGCCGAAGGTCGAAGGAAACTATAATTGTACCAATGAAACGTGCACAAGTTCATGGCCACATTTTCACTTAAAACCTTTCATCATAAATTCCAAGCACTTGCATTTATTAAATTAAATATTTAGACCGCTGAATAACTTCTGAGGCTAAGTTATTCAAGCGACAAAACAAACGAAACGAATTAACGATGACCGAAGGTAAACAGGTTTGTGCGTGCATATAAACGCGTTTAAATGCATTTTCTAATCGTCGACGTGCACGTTATATTCAGCTTGTGTAAAAACGCCCGTAGCACAACAAGCCGCATTCAAATAAATAACATAATCGATGCAGTAGACGGCGTAAAACACAGGCTCGGAGCTCGGAGCATGGCACCTTGGGTAAAATTGTATTCAATGGTGAATGCATTCGTTCGCTTTGCTTTACATATTTTTTGACTTGCTTTCACCTTGGTAGCATACCGGCGTTCATCGCATTCATTCGCAACGAAAGAGATACGATTTATCGCAAACTTCGTCCAACAATCGCGTTTCGCAATTGTTAATAATAAAATGTTTAAATAATCATTCTGGTACCAAAATAATACACTTGTCAGCAGGAATATTACTCATTGCTCGCGATAACTTATGTAATCGAGCGAAAACCGCTCGAATGGAAACCATTACGAATTAAAATCCGTCGCGTCGTTAAAATGTAACTTTTCTAACAATAATTATGCGTAAGCCCAACTTCCGCAGTGGCGATGGTATCTTGCCAAGCGCACAAAACCGAGCGAAAACCGAAAGCGGCTAATTAATGCGCACTATGACTCTAACAAGTCAATCAAGCGCTCGAACAATAAAACCGTCGAATGGCCATGAAACGCAAAGCGGCTAATGATAAAACCGACTCGACTTTAATTAATTGCGAATTATCTGCCGCGGTAGCTAACGCGGATTGCAATTAAACGCTCGATTCGGAGGATATTTCAATAAACGCTGATGTGCGCGCGGATGATTTACGCCGACGTTACGAACGCGCGGCGCGCATGCATGCGGCGGTCCGCGCATTGTTGACTAGATATGAACGGAGTAATAAGCTCCCGCTCTCATTACAGAAGGCCCGTCCAATTAATTAGTAGGTGAGCCAGACTGGAGAAGACACGAACGAGCGCGGGCGTCGCCGACAGCATCGGCGTTCCCGGTCGCCCGCTATACTATAGCATGCGCCGCGCCGCTATCGCTTGACGTTTGGCCTATAAAGCACAACGTCAAACATTTTATGTTTGCGCGAAGCGTGCGCGCACACGCGGATAAAGGTCAGTCGGCGCGCGAATCCCCGACGGCCGTCGGGCGGTTGTCAACAACACGCTCCCTTGGTCGATAAGATTTCGCGAGCAAATAGATTTGCCAAGGGTCCCATATATCGGGATGAATTTAATATTTTCTTCCGAACTCTTGACTCGAGAACTATGCAAATAATGAAGGCGGTGCGGCGCGTCAGCAAAAAACTGGGAAAAGCCCGGCTACGACTTGAGTATTAGTTTTTCATTAACTTGCATTTCGTTTCGTCTTCGCGCAGGCGGCACGCCCCACAGGCGAGCAACGTTTACGCTCTGTGTCAATTCCGTTTACGAGCGAATTTATCCGCTGCCGGGGCTCAACCTAGGAGAAGTTCGAATTAAACCGCCGAACCAAAATCGATCCGCGTTCCATTCCGCGCTTGCTTAGCGTTTATGGCCCTGCCCACATCGAGTGATAATTAAATGAAGGGTACGGCCGTATGGCGTACTAATAGAAACTGCGATAATGCGAAAAATATGCGAATTCGCTTATCAGAATAAATACCATTATTTGTTATGATGCGATCAGCGTAAAGGTCGTGTGGAAAATGCCGGCGACGTAAATATGGTTGCGTCGTGTGTACAGTATTTCAGATACTTGAATATCAAAGGATCTCGTGTGCAGTGTTTGAGATGATAATAAGAGATGAGAAATGTACGCACCCGCACCTTGTTGGTCGACGACGGCGGGTGATAATTGAACGTCGAACGCGTCGTCTTCGTCGTCTCGGCGGTGGACTTGACCGGCGTCTTGGCGGCGGTGGCGGTCGTAGAATCAGTGCCTCCACGACTCACCTCGAGACTCTCGGGGACCGTCTGCAGCGTGGAGCGCATGGCAGCCGACATGGTCCCCACAAGATTTACTGCTCACACATTAGCTGAAAGTACGAAAAGAGCAAAAAATTAAATTAAATCGCCCGCGCACAAAAACACGCGCATTATTCATCAATGATTAGCACGACAACGACGCCCTCGGCGGATATATCTATTTATATAACCATCAAGACTATAAATAGGAAGCACCTTCCAAGAACTTATTGTTAGTGAAAATGTTCCCTCAAATTACGTATTTTTACCTAGCCCGAAACGATCTGCTGACGCACATCGGTGAAATTAATATTTAATGTGGATCGAAGCAATCGAATCGATGAAAGGCGAGGTCTCATTTTCCGTTAACATGAACTTGGCGTAAATCGTTGTATAACGAACTCGAATTGAATAAATTATACATGCGCGTCGACCTATCGATTTTTCGAAGTACATTATTCAATTTGCGCGATAAATCATAACGAGGCAGGGACGAGCCGTTGCACCAATCGAATTTGATTTACAGATTACGTCGGAACGCTACACGGCTTATCGATAAAGCATCGTTTAAAAGTAATAATTCGATGCTCGCGATTACGTAATTACATTATAAAGTCGCTTTATTTTAGTACATTGATCCGTGGCGAGGATGCGAGACGATGGAGTGCCGACACTAATTTGATTAGGTGCGATGGGAGTTCTTAAATTAAAACGATCTCGGACAACGAGCATCCCTCAACGGGACAGTGATCGATGTGATTGGCTTATCAATAGTTTGCCCTCAAAGGATTTCAACCTCGCGGGACAACGACACAATGCCGTAGAACGCAAAATCGCCCAAACCATGGACAAAAATCGAATGCATTGTTCAAGGTGCTAAAGCAGAACGAATTTTTGTTTGGTCAATAAATTCACTTTTAATTTCTCATTTAGATGCACGCTATTATATATATATTAATCTACTATTTAAAAATATATATTAACTCATTAAAATCCAGATTATCACTAAAGCATGGGGCATAAAACTTTCGTTTATTTCACGACTTTTACATGCGCCGATACTAAAAATCGCCTGTACCCCAACACGCCATACATCTTCATGGTTCGAACTCACTCAAGAGCGAAAACAAAGCACCACAAGCTCGGACGAACAAAAAGCCGATGTCGTAATTAACGCTTCGCGTTCAATGTTCGAACACGCTTGGTCGCTCGGCATAATAAGTAACTGTAAGTGCAATCAAATATTGCTAATAGCGCAAGACAAAGATACACACAATGCGTAATTCTTCATGAAAGAGCTAGATATTAATTTAATCGTTATTATTCCCATATCCAACTCTCGTAATAGAATGGTAACGTCAATAATCTCAAAGAGAAGAAGTAACATTACCGCTATTAACACACTTTTCAGCGTAGGTTTTTCTATGAATGCATCAATCCAGCTTATGTAATAATGATGCAAATATAGAAAGCCCGCGCGTGTGTTCAAAGCGGCGCTGACGTGTGAAGTTGAATGCATGCTCAACTTCGGTTTCCCGTCAACTGTCCAACAATCGTGTCCGAGCCCATCGGCGCTAGCCGCAATTTCTCACCGCACTTTCCGAAATCGTCATGCGTGTTAATCATGCAAACGAGCGCACAAATAACACGCGGTTGTCGCTAAAATGCCCGCACGGCTCAATTTGAAATTTTGACAAATTAAAGGACTATTTATTGCTCATACATAAATCTGTAACTAATTTTATTGCTCGCGAGTCTCGCAATCGGGTCAAGACGATCTGATTAAAATGCATTAAATTAAAATAATATTTACATCGAGTTCCCTCAGAAACACGTTTAAATCGGCACACGATAAAAAAATACATGGCAATAGTCACTTGCGATAAATATTATTCATGATGAATGACTTGAACTTGCAGTGCACAATTGCCATTAAATAACACTCGCAGCGCGGTCGTAAAAATTATCACATTGAAAAAGTGATAACTACTTTAGCACATTTTTACTATATTTGCTGTAGCCATGTAATAATCTAATTATGCCACATGTCGTAGCTTATAGCGAATTAGAGGCCAGCAACAAATATTCCGTTATCGTGACATTTCGCCTGAACGTGTCGACTATAGTGCAACTAGTGTTGCAAATTATTTATTTCGCTACTGTAAATCGCCATCGATTAAACTCTCGTTTCAAATGCACGCACTGGCCTGAGTCATGGCGTCTATTTCGATTATAATTGGCCAGTAATAATAATGGACGTGTTTGTGCATGTGGCACATTACAATTTTAGCAAGTCAAGCATCGTTCGTTTATGTAAAGTCAAAGAGTTGCGGCACGAGAGAGTATGAGGCTATGCGTGTTCCGTGTTTGTCGAAATCGATCTAATTACGGCGTGTTAAGTGGTAATAACAATATCGTTGAGTAGTGGGTCATTCTTATATTATACGCCATGGTGCTATGTCGATCCGATGCTGAACATGTGCAATAATTAAATAACTGTTAGACATTGTATGCCATACATTGCCGAATATCAAATTTATAGCAAATTATTTTTCGGGGAAAGTGTGATTTGTGTCATCACACTACAAAAACAAACGGAATATAAAAACTTGACAAACATAATCTTTCGTATTACTTATAGGTGTTAATATCAGTGTGGTGGAGTAGTACGTCATTCGTTTATGCTATGCAATGTTGATTTGTTTAATGGAAATAACTAACATAAAAAAAAAGTCAATTTAAAGTACGTTAAGGAGTTGGTTTTGAAGGAATGTGTTATGTGGCGGGAAGGTACGAATGCGATATTTTGCATTGATTTTGCATTGCATTGGCTTTCGATTGGTATAAAAATATTGGCATATTTTTTGTTGGATTTCGGTTATAGTGTATGCAATCGGTTGTCCCAACGTGGAGGATAAGTGGCATCTAATGTATTAACATTGCCGAAAATATCTACTTCATGAAAACATGATAAGCGCTACCTGGTTACAATTACATGTTAGATTGTAGACATCTTGTAGACACTAATTTTATACCAAAATATTATAAATACCCACCACAATCTTTCCAGCAACATTTTATATAGGAATGAAACGAAATGAATGAAAGCTTCCTTCATCAGGGAAATATTATCTATAATATTCTAAAAAGTAAAACACGAAATAAATTTTACCGTTCTAAGCCGATTCTCAACTATCAAATTCAAATGCAAATATCAGCAGCAAATCTACTTATTCCAATGCATTAGAGGTATAAAAGTATCCTTCTAGCGCATCTCTTTACTGCAAGGAATTTTAATATTTTAAACTTAAATGGAAGTAAGTACCTACTTCTATGAAACTTCATTTGAGTGTGCAAGAAACTAGTTGGAAGAAAATTTTAAAAGTTCTGACAGATGAAAAACGGCAGAAGTTATATTAAAAACTCCTTCCTGTTTATAACCTCAAATTACTAATTTTATACCAAAACATTACTTATATTAACAACTACAATTTACACTCGCCCCACCGCATATCCTGAACTACATCGCACGCTACTTATAAACTTCGAAACTGAACTTATATTTAACTTGATGCTTATAGCACGCGCTTGTAATTAGAAATACTTTGTTGCATTTCAGTCTTCGCCGATAAATCTCTTAGCAAAACCAAAAGAGTGTAAACTAAACTCGGCGTACCGTACGCTCCTCGAAGTATTATCAGAATAAAATGCATGTCAACCTCAACCGCGCGCCGAACCGTACCCTACGCCCATGCGTATAAATATCTTTCGAGTCGCAACCTAAGCAGAGTGAAACCTGCGCGTTAAATGAAAAGGCATAAATATAAAAGTGCTCGTGCGGCATGGCGGAAAAATAGTAAAATCGAATCTAAGAGCGGCGTAGTTCAGTAGCATTTCGCCAGTGTTCGATGTCCCGCTGGTGTATTTCTGGCCCGCGCTCAACTATTCTAATTTGTCGCAGGTGCACAATCGATTAAGCAACGCGCGGCGAGACAACAACGCACTGTCCAATGTTTTGTTTATAAAGACGACGCGTTGTTTATTTAAAACGCTCAATAAGAAACAACGCAATCGATACTCATCGATAAAAAAAAAAATGCTCGAAAGCAATATAAGCTAACAGCTACTCTGTTAGCGCTGGCCGCAATGAAAACACGTAGAGGAATTCAGCCGAGTTTATAAACCTATCCACGCATTAGTAATTATTAAACGCCATCGATTAGTCTGCCAGCTTCGATAAGGTGAAGACATGCGAACGTTAACTGAGGAAATGAAAATTTTCTAAGCCAGTCCGAGGCGCGTGCATGTTTAAAGCAGAAACCCACGACCTAACATACCCCATGTCTTGTTTCTCATGTCGCCCGTCCTCAGGTGGGTTACATAATCGCTCTAGCCGACATGCACTTAAAAAATAAAGCGGGGAAACAGGCCCGCACTAATTGCCCCACAAGCAAACGTCCCCGGTTATCAATTTTTGATAATTCACGTGGTCGGTTTTCGTGCGCAAACACATTGTGCGTCGTTGAATAATGCATCGGAAACGATTATCAAGTGGCGCAGGTAGGGCTCGAAAGCGCGAAGAACGTAGGAAGCATTCGGCGTTCCAGAGGAAGTTGGCAGATGGGCACGAATTGTATTACCGACAGGAAAGCACTACCTTTTTCGTTTTCGCAAACGCCACACAAACAACTCACGCGTGTCGCACAAATTAAATTCAATTATTTCGTGGCGTACCGCTAGCTACGCTTAAAATCGACGAACGCCACTAATTAAAAACACATAATTGGCGAGTCCGGATATGAATTTCGACGCCGAATCTATAAATATTTTAAAACAAAGGATCCGCCGGCTTTCGTTGTATTGTTAATAACGCGCGCAAGAATTAAAACGACGTTACGGTCGCGTTTAGGTAACGAACAATAAAGGCCGGTCCAATTTGTAAAATGCCTCGAATTTAAGCGTGTAGCATGCAGTCGAACGATGCGAGCACGCATCTGACGGTTATATTGTTTTCCCGAAGAGGCGTCCGCGGTTTGCGTCGCGACCTACAACCTGTCTCGATGATGCGAGGCCGCGACGCGAAGAGAAAAACATTCGTCTTGTGAAAAGCGCGCCGACACAATGCGCAATCTAATAAATTACGGCCCGACTTGGTTTCCTCGAAGCGGTTGCGGCTCTTGATAGCGCATTAATAATGTGGATCACCTCGTGAGGAAACAGATTTGTTTTGCAATTTTAATCTGCCAGCAAGCACGAGTAAATCATCGTTTGACTGAAATTAGCAAAATAAAATGCGAATGGCAGTTCGCTTGGGTTTGTGATTCATTGCACATTGCGGTATTTTTCGCTGGCAGATTTGCGACCAAGCATGCACGTTCGCAGCGACAGAGCTATGCATTGCATCTGACCAATTAGAATATTTGTAGGAAACGCTTCAAATTAGACTGGCAGCGTCGCATCTAGTTGGCTCGGTGGAGTATGCTCGTATGTATATTGAAAGTAGGTAGTGTTGACCCCGACTGGCTGACTAAGGTTGCTAGCCTGTAACCAGTCTCTTTCTTGGCTCAACGAAGACGACGATGACTCACTTGCGTTCGTCGCTTCGCATGGCCCGTGTAACGCCGCCGAAGAGATGCATTGCACAGCGGCGAATTCTACAATCTTACATCTAAATCACCGGGCGATCTCGAGGAGTGCAAGAAGCACGAGATATCGGCCCGCCCGTCTGCGAAGGTACAGATGAAATGCCTTATTAGGCCGTCGTGCATGTGTGGTATAGCATACTTGATTGCGACCAGTCTCCCAAGCTGGCGCTTTGACTGCTCCTCACCTTCCACGGCCGCAGCGATCGAGAACTCGGTCTGATAGGAAACGTTTCGCCGTCACGGGCGTCGATTCATTGTTCGTGGCGACTCCCAAAATCAACCCGTTCGCCCGTGCTCGAACGTACCTATATTCGCAAGAAGTGCTCGCTAGTGATGTGCAGCGGACAGTCAGTCAAAGGCACAATGCGTCCGTCTACACGCTCGCCAGGCGCCTACCGCACGTCATTCCTTATCTTGATAGCTCACATGCACAAAGGACGAATTATTATGTATAAACACTTCGGGGCGCAGATTTGGCGCATGCACACGTACACACATACGCACACTACACATGCAGGGCCGCCGTACCGTATTGAAAAAAAGGAACGCGAGATAACAAACGCTTATCCTCCGAGCTGATAAAATCGAACCGCACCACTTCGACGGCGACGCGATGAAGCCCGGAGTCGCGGACGACGTGTGGCGTTCGCGAGATGTCTAGCTGCAGGCCCCGCGATGCGCGTTCGCCCCGCGAAGGAACGGTGAAAGCCTGGCGCACCGTGCCGTCGTACGTGCGAGCCGTGCGCGAACGACTGGCCTAGGCTGGCGAGCCTGCCAACGGCCCCGTCCGTCTCGCGAAACCAGGAGCGTTTATGCGCCACCGCGGCCGCTCTTCCGGCCAAATCGTCGCGGGCGTCGTGCGGCAATGATAGCGTTAGCGAAAACAAACTCACCCATATAATAATTACGCACAACACTCGATTATGTTATTCCGTGCAGCGGACACACACCTCAAAAAAGCATACTTTTAGAACTCTTAACAAAATGGCCGTGCCCCCGTACACATACACAGTGACCGCGCTACGACGTGCCGCACGACCGGCGGGCATTGCCGACTCGAAGCGCAACGCGCAGGGGCTGCCGCGGCGTACGTCTTTGCTTACGCCGCTGGCGGTGACGTCGCTCGCAAGGTGACTGCGGCCGCGCACGCGCTCTGCGCCGCTTCTTTCTTGCGCCGAGCGGAAGACATGCCTGCACTGCCCACATCAGCGGTCCCCAAAATCCCCGAATTTTACGCTCGGCAAGAGTTGACGCATAAATCGCTATATTTAAACAAACGAATCCGATGTTTAGTATTTGATAAGAAGTCGAACAAACAAAATAAATCATTTAAAAGGGCAGGCAAGATAACGCTAATGTCTGCAAACAAATGATTCAAACGCACTACTAGCGCCGCCACTCCGCCAACATAACAACTAAGTTTATTTTTAGTTTGCACGTTTAACGTAGGCAACTTATTTCACACGTCGAATTCAAAAGTTTCATATTGAACAAGCAAAATGTGCATTTCTGTTTGAAACGAATAAAGAATCAATTGTTTCTTGCCGCAAACCAATAAATATACAACGCGATGTATATAAGTAAATACGTAAATCTAATAAAAAGTTCATGCGAATAGATTTTACACCTTTAATTTATATGTTAAAGGAGCATTTAGAGTGCATTGGGTATATTAGATTTATCGTGCACGTGAGTAATTAAGCGAGTGTTAATTCTTAGGGTGCTAATGAATTGCGAGTGGAAGGAAACTCTGCGCAAACGTCCAAATATTGACGGAGGGTGAACGCGCCGGTGCGTAGGCACAGCGCATGCTGGAACTCGGCGCGGCGCGGCGCGACACTCCAAGCACCCGCATTCACAAGAGCGCACGTCCCAAAATAACAAAAGTCGCGTGAAGCGAATCGTCTACACCGCGACGGTAACATCCCGGAGTAACATTAGGTTGTTAAAGTGAGCAATATTATATTTAAGCCGTTACAACACATCCTAGGCACAATGACGAAGGAAACTTTAATTGCGTATTTGCAATGCCTAGTGATATGTAAGTACAATTTTTATTAACAATACCAATAATTCATATATTTAGGTAACAGAAAATCAACCATTTAGCCTATTACAAACATTTGTTTCCAAATTATTCGCCCAAATCTGCTCATCACATAATCGCCCACTTCATTTATGCAAATTAAAACGTTCAGATACGTGTGATCCCGGCAATCATTAATATTAATTCGGTTTAATTAATGGTAGTCGACAATTCGCCGGAGTGCATTTCGGGGATGTTGGGTCGTCCCGCTGAAATTAGGTCAATATGTCAAAAATCCATTTGCGCTGGCAGTAAATAGCTGGACGTCGTTACTCATCTGTTACTCGTTACTTTCGTCCTTCGCGTTGATAATGGATGTGCGGCTGAGGTGCTGATCGATAAATTTAATTAAAGCGCGTTTTGTCCCACTGCGGGCTGAAAGACTGCAGTTTACATGGCGTGTGTTTGGGTGGTTGCAGGTTCGGTAGTTTCGTACGCGTCTAGTCTAACCCTTGCCAACCAAGTAACGACGAAGCCTCGACTCACCAAGTACAGCTCGTCGACGGCGATCCCCGGCAGCGGGTCCTTGGTGACGCCGGCGAATCAACCCGTAACGCCGGCGCCCATCGACGTTTCGTATTATCGCGTCAGGGATAGCAATGGGATCACTTGTATCTTGCTGAAAACGGACGCCCTCATCGAGGTGAGTTTGTGGTTGCCTACGTTAAAGCCCTACCGATAGATATATAAACGAAAAGAACGTTGCTATCATCTTAAAAGGTTGTTATTAAAATTGGGACATTACTTTGTGTTCTAGATTAATTTTAAGTCACATATAGGCGATGAACAAGGCGATACGTACATTCCCGAGAAAGCCACGATCGAGGGTAGCTGTAAGGACGAAGATGAAGCGACGATGAGGATCCTGTGGCCCGGCTATTCGCTGCAGTTTGAGTTTGCAAAGGTAATTCATCCCACGCCCACGTAAATGTCAAATGTCCTTCGCCCACAGTGCCCACGCACGCCTTCGCCTGCAACTTTGTTAACTTGCGTGGGCGTCCGCAGACGTGGAGATCATGTTTTAGAGCTTATTGCGCTTTGCAATCGATAAAAACCAATTAGCGAAGTGCGCGCCTGCAGTACTTCACTATTTTATCGGAATAGTGATTGGCAAATGCTTTCTGTCCAGACGCCTGGCGGTGAACGATGGTACATCGACAACGTTGCTCTAATCGTCAGCACCGACATTCCTGTCTATCATAGCATTCGTCACCACGGTAAGTTATTGACGCCATCTACCCTTGTACAGCTCGGAAAACTCACGAATTACGTAATTCTAATTAACCTCGCAATCATCAGGTAACGTCATAAGGTTGTATCACGAAAAAATGCTTTTACCAACGCCGGTCGGTAAATCCTACGGCTGCGAGGAGACCGTCATCACGTTGCTGCCAAAGATCGATGACACGCCGCCGGAAGGACTCCGCGGTACCGTCTATCTGCGCAAACTTCAACTTCAGTCGTTCATGTACAAGGGCAAAAGCTTCGGTCCCGTTTTCGACTGCAACTCGGCGAAAACTTTCCGCGACGAAACCGCGCCAATCGCTGTCGGCTCCACGCTAGCCATCGCTGTTCTGGGAACCGTCACCGGATACGGGATCTTCCGTTATCTGAAAATTAAAAAGGTGCAGTATAACAACATGGAGTAAGGTGACATGCGGACAAACAAGCTGATGAAACTAAACACACAAAGATCACACAAAAAAATCATTGATATATAATCAAAAGAATCGAGTTCTAGTCAGTTTTATTCGACGTTCTTTTTAATGTTGTTTACGATACAGTGCGCTCATTGTTGCAAAGCGAAAATGGCATATTGCATATCCTTATAATTAGATAGTGCATTGAGTGAGTAATATGATTAAATTTATAATGTGATATTTGGGGTTTGTGTTGGTTTTGATTTCAAATCAATTACACATACATAGAAGGGTGATTAAAAGGTGACATTATTCTTCCTTTCACCAACAAGCATAGAGGTTGAGACGTAAGGACAATCCTGTTGATATTTGAACTCAGAATCTTCAGAGATTTCCGCAATTAAGAATACTTAAGAAGAACATAAACATATGATAAAAAAAACTAATCTAACAAATTAAGTTTTAAAGAGAATTAAACACTTTGCAAGAAAATTCGGACGATTGAGAGTATTATAAATACATATTTTTTGTTTAATTCTCTGCAAAACTGTATTTCGGGGATTTCCTCCCCCATGTGACTAATTTGTTACATATCATTCTCATGCATACATTTTGAGCTCAAATTGATGTAGGATTGTTTATATAGTTGAATTAGACTTCTAATGCTGTTAGTGACAGAAGAATAACTTGTCTTGTCTTGTTTCTCTTTCGTTTTTACATTTAGAAATATTAATTTTCATATTGATTATGACACATTACTAATACTAGTTACAGAAACGATGATAGCTATTAAAAGACGTACATTTAAGCGAACTATTATAATGAAAATAAGTATTGAGCATTGAAAGTTCTCGAAAGTTTACATTTGCAAATTCTAATGTGACGCATGCAACCAACTTTGCTCCGACAGTTAAACATGAATCGTATGAATTAAGAATTCGAATCCTATTGAACTTAAGTGAATAAACAATGTTGATAATATGGCAAATATATTAAAGTAACAGCTTTCATTAGACGTGTATGTTTATGAAATTGACACATATCTTCAAGCGCATTTGTCTTATATCTTCGAAACAGCTGCTATTCAACTCATTTGTTCTCGTTGTAATTTAATCAAAACGTATGAAAACACCACTTAAAATATGTTTTCGTTAATTTGAAGCAATAACTCGTAGATCGATAGCCCGATGCTTTTCTATTGCATTGTGTACAATTGAAAATATGTGCGAAAAGAGAAACAACCGTTATCGAAACTAAAGAAATAAATTTGCCATGGTCTGTCTTCCATTAAATAAATGTGTATTGTAACGTAAATTATAATGTGTATAGAGGAATACAAACAACGTGTGTGGATATTTTAAATATTACATTGAACATAATTAACAAATTATTAAATATAAAATATTAAATATAGTATTTATTAGTATTTATTAAGAAACGGTTAGAACGTATTTTGATCATTACATTACATGGTTTTCAAGTAATTTGCGAAATCGAAATCATTGAAATGTTATCATTTGAAGTGCACTCCAATGCTTTTTCACAATTATTATATTTATACGTATTATTATATTATATTTTTACATGAAGCGTTACTCTTTATTATCGTTGAAATAAAATACAATGAACACTGTATACAGATAATGTTAAATAAAATTCGTTTTATGCAATTAGATTTTCATTGTTTCGTTTTTTTTTTGTTTTATAGGGACTCAGTTTGTCTAGCATTCAGCATCCATTTCATTTTCTGTGTAGGAAATTCTCCTGTAGGAAATGGAATGATAATACTGCTTGCGGGTGCTGCCTTTGTGCTTCCTAGTAGATCGATTGGATGAACCGCCAACCTGAAGAAAGTGCGTGCTATTAAAAATTGGGCGTCACTTCTCAAGGAAATAATCTAATACTATTCATTATTAACCCATTGCTTCCCGAGTCAATTTAGCCAAATTTTGCACTTATACATGCTTCCAAAGCATAAGTTAAAATTGGCAAAATTCTGGCGTATCCATCCTCAAATGGAGACAGTGATTAAAAATGGGCTAAGGCATAGTTCTGGCTGGAGAGAGGTAGTTCTTGTAGTTCTTCATACAATGCCGCTCTAGCAGAAACCTTCATAAACAATTCCAACATTTAAATTTCAATGTCACCTCAAATTTTATCACCTCAAGTTTTTGTATCGCAAGTAGTTACATGATAAGACGAAAATGTTTTAGATAAGGTACGGGATGTCTAGACTGCTGTTCGAACAATCTAAAGTGCTCTTCTTATTGAGACATATGATTGACAGTCTGGAAGGCTTTACTGTTCGTAAAATGCTGAAGAGTATGTATGACGCTACTGCATATACCAATTATAAATTCCTTATCAACTTGGTAATATTCGAGTATTTTATTTGCAAAAAAAAAGATTCTTATGTATTTTTCGATAAATGGTATTTGCTATGACAGAGCAATTGAATTATTATTCCTTTTTATATCAATACATAAAATATTTTTACGAAAATGCACCACAAAGCACGAGTCCGGTCCTTGGTTTAAGAAAACATTAAGCTGATTGGAAGATGGAATTTAAGTAATGTACATTTATTAGTACAAAATACATTCAGTTTAAATATTGTGAAGATCGCTATGTGTAACCCTGGGCTGTGGTCAGATGATGAAGCACTTATAATAGATTGAGTAATAAGTAATGAGCGTTTTTTTAATTCGACCTTTTCATTTGTTTTACAAGTATGGGAGACCGGCGATGAAGCTCATTGCACATGTCATCCACGACATTATTGGGTTGAGTAATAAGTCATGAGCGTTGTCTCTTTTATTGAAATTTCGACTGTTTCCCATCGAATATAACAACAATTTAATCAATTATGTATTCTTCGCTATTGCCGATGCTTCCCCATTCGAAGAATTCTGGAAGCCTCTTTTCTTGGATCTTTTCCTTTTCTTTCCTCCTCTATAATTCTGTCGCCTGAATTTGAACACACGCCCACGAGAGACGCCAAAGTAAGGCATCAAGCAGGACCTTCACCCAAAGAAAACAATGATCAGGCGTCTGGGTGGGACAAGACCTGGAGATTTTAAAAACAACCAAAGAGAGAAGACCCTTTACATAACCCAATTACAGTAAACCCCTACATGCAATACAACTAAAACAGTATGTTTCAAATAGTTACCGTACCTATCACATAAAACTAATCAAACACTTTACTCAAATCCAATATAATTTTATAAAAAAATATGTGCATCACATAGTTCAAGTATAATGTTATGCTATTATAATCGGACTAAATCATAAAGCAATTTTAAGAAAAAAAATGAACTTGCTTAGAGATAAACTGTACAAATCTGCGTATAAACAATTCGGGGTATACCTATATATACGCGAATGTTGTAAAATTATAATCAATCGTGCCAAACTGATTTGTCGTTATTTTGATATCAAGATTTCCAAGATCAAAATGTTCGTACAAGGTAAAATAGATTTATTTATAAAAAGGCCAATTTTAAAAATGTTTATCTGTGTTACTCTCAGGTCCTGCCTTTTTGCTACTTTTGAGCTTCACTGCTTACTGCAATCAAGCAGAATCCATAGGCTGCAACAGATACAAGACTGAAGGAATCTTTCGCTGTCGGAATGAAAATCCGCAAATTGTGACCATTTATGACCAGGATCATAAATGTGCTTCTGGTTATATGTGCAATTATAATTATGTTTCTGTTTTAACTAAATGCAGTCCGTGAGTACAAGGATATTCTTTCCTCAATCAGTTTTATATTAACTGATAATGTTTTATTTGTGTAGTTGCATCAAAATTTCTAAAGTATGCGGAGATACCTTTGACTGTTTGAGCGATACAAGATTCAAGATGGCATCGAGTGAGTTTGATTGCCCCCAATATACAAAGTGCAACAAGCATAAGCAAACCTCATGTGAACCGTAAGTTATTTTATGGTTGCTATTGTCATACGATTTATTATTATTTTATAATGTAAAGATGCCTGGAAGAAAAGTGTTCGACCGATGCCTGGGAATGCCATACGGAAGATCCACACAAAGTTACTATTGGGTCACTAAAGATTACCTGCCCAGGTGAACAAATTTGTAACAAGGACTATACTCAACCTTGTGAGCCGTAAGTACTTACAGTACTTAAATACAGCTGGCTAAATTAATTCAATTCAATTTTTTATAGTTGCATCGATGGACCTTCTTTGTTTCGCATTTAATTAATTCAAAAGTACTTCAACTTCAAAAAGCAACAAAAGCAAAAACTAATAAATAATGCGTAGGTTCTATCTTTATGTTGAAAAAATAATCATACAAGTTCGTCATAAAATTATTGAAAATAAAAAGTAGTGTTGTATTAGTAAGATACTAATAAATCTAATTATAAAATATCAAGGTTATTTTTTGCCCCTCTAGACATGTATCTTCAATCTAATGTTTAATTGTATATGTAGATTAATTATTGTAAAATATAACTGTACCTTGAAGAAATATTGGTCAATTATAAGGCGCTGCACACTTTGGGTAGTCTAGCCAAGTCTGGCCAAGTCTTAGATGTCAACTTATTTTCGGGTCCCAGAAAATACTACCTGAATTCGAAGATCGCGCATTATTATGCGCGACTGTGAAGCCGGGACTGAATAAATTATAAGCTAGAGCAATTGCAGCGATCAATATTTCGAAAAGTTGCAGTCCGATCTGTGACAAATTAAGCATGTGCGTAATCAGAATTGAATTTCCAAGCGAGTCGAGTTATCAAATTTTGTATTAAATAAATAGAAGACCGTCTTAACTAAGGTATTGACAAACAAATTAATTTATTCCGTCCTTATACCTCATTATTATGCGGGTTTTTCGGCCTGAAAGGAATACTATTAAAAATGATTTACGAGTTAGGCTGGGTAGCCTAGCCTAGCCTCGCCAAAGTGTGCACACGGTTAGGCTCTCCTGTTGTAACCGAAGGCTGCGGCATTCAGTGAGGACAATCGCGACCGATACATTGCATCCCACGATCACTAGACCTGCTACCATCATCCTCAGGGAGCTCGTGGCGGCCCAAGGGCTCGACTTATCAGTGCCTCTGGAAGCTGGCGTATAGCAT